>JAAGNO010000799.1:112921-149868 GCA_033439905.1 Ceryle rudis
AATTGGCTTTCTCTTTACTGCAGACAAGTTGCCCTTACAAATATAAGAACAGTTGTGTAAGACAAAATTCAGTATTTCTTATTTTTGGCCTAGATGTTATCTGGGTTTGTCCTTCCATACTTAAGGATAAAAGCACTTGTGATGCAAGTCTCTGAAATACTACTAATGAACTATGAGAATCTTTAAATTTAACAATATTTAAGTCCACTTGCTTACATATATATTTTATTATTATTATTTAATTTTTTTTTTCTTCTTTCAGTAGATGGAAACTAGAAAGCCTACTTTGTTACAAGTTTTGCATTTGTCAGCCCTGGAGTCTTATGAAAACCTACTGAGTCCATTTCTGTGGCTGGGTATAATGGTCCACACATTTAGAGATCTTATTACAGTATCAAGTTTTTATTAAAAAGGCTTTGATTAATCTTTTATTCTGAAAAATTGATGATGATCTGAGCATGTGTTTGACTTCTGGAATACTACATTTCTTCAGCTGCGGGACTGCAGTGGTTCTACTGAATTTATACTGGGGAAAAAAGCTAGTTAAAGTATTTATCCTTCATATTTATACCAGCTGATTTAAGAATGTCGTAAGAGTTACAAAAAAAAAGCACTCTATTAAATTTTTTAATTATTTTCTTTAAAAAAGTTATTTTTCAGCTTAAGCCAGACTACGCAGTGTTAGGATTTGTTTTCTTTTCTTTGCCAGAAAAGTATAGAAGCTGTAAATTATATATGGAAAATAGTTTTAAAGAACATTATTTTCAGGATAAGAGAATGGAGTGCAGCTGGTTTGGTATATTTTCCAAATCAGATTTCAAAATGGGAACCAGCTGCTCATCTGTTGCTCTTAGCTAAAATGCCAGCATACACTGGTTGTTGCACAATCGCCTTTTTTGAAATAGTATATGTGTGGAACACTGGATAAGATCTCACTGTCAGATTCAGTGGCAAAGTATCCTTACCTGCTCGCAGCATCATCTTCAAATGCTGCAGGCCCCTATCTTTAAGACATTTGATTGACTTGCTTGCAAGAAGTCCGAAATACAACTATGAGAGAATCATGGCGTGTAGCATCTGCTGTGCTCTTTCAACAAGGTTTCTACCTAAATTAATCAGTTCGTCACAGCCATGCCGTTTAATTGCTTTACCAGACACTGCCCTCTGAGCAGGCAGCTCCCGTGCCTTGGTCTCTGGACATAAGAACTGGCACCACTTTGCTTTTGTCCCAGCTGCCTTCGCCTTTGAACTCAGGTTGGCAGGTATGCTTTGATGCTGGTCTTTGGCCCAGGAAGGAGAGCTGAGGTGGAGGAGGGTAGAGGTGGGCTACATGGCTTTGTTGTTATCGTTAATTGGCTGGGAGTGTGGGATACATGTTTTTTAAAAAAGACCCATCTTTTCAGCAGAGGTCCTGAAAAACAACTTAAGAAATCTAGATTGGACTGTTCATAGTGGTCAAACACATGGCTGCAGTGAACAGTGTGTTCTTAAGGCCTTTGATCTAGACCTGGTGCAAATTTTGTGTGGTTTGAATGCAACTTTTTGTATTTAATAAATATCAAAGGTTTTTTGTAGTGCTAAATATTATTTCATATTTTTCCCCTTAATATTAAACACAAACTTTAATGAATTTGGAAATTTTTGAAAGGAAGATTTGATCAGTATCAAAGTATGCCGAAGTGTTTTTTACATTTTTTTTTTTAAAACCTGTCTGAAAAATTATGGAGACACACTAAATTTTGTACATGAAGAACAATGTATATACATTGCAGTGTATATAAAAGAGGTTTGCTTAGAATAATTTTGAGTTTCTCCAGGTCTCCAGAAAACCCTTTTTTGGTTTCTGGATACACTTCCAAAAGACGACTTTTTTTTTCCCCCACATGACAAAAATTGCTGTCTTTTGTCCTGATATTATATGCAACAATTTTCCTGTTACAGTGACTTCATAAAGAAAATCTTGTCATACTTTCCTTGGAGTCAATCCCCATACACCCTCACTGAACTTAAGGCGCCTTCTGCAAATACTCAGCATTTGTGGAAAACCTCTTCAGTGTTGCTGCCATCATTCTGCTTCTCTGGGCTTTTATTGTATTTATAAAGTATCAGCGAAGCAGAGCTTGTAATTGCAGCTATTGGTTTAAAACCATGTTACAGAGAAAACTTGAGAGTAGAAGACAAGGAAATGGCTGCATATCCTAGGACTGAAGTATCTGCAAAACATATTTTTGTTTTAGAATTAGGTGTTAAAACAGGTTTTTCTACTCTGTGTTTGAGGGCAAGAGGTCAGATGGTTGAGAACAAGGAGTTAATATGCACTTCAACAGCTGAAAAGGTTACTGGGCTATAGTGTTCTCTCAGTCGAGGCTTGTTGGCAGCAGGTTTAGCTTAAGGAGCAGAGGCAATGTCAAATAACCATTTCACAGAACATAGGACAAAACAGATTCTTGACAAAGAACATAGTCTGTGCTCCAAAGAAAACCACTGAACTAGTTTCAGCTTCAGTACTGCCACACTGTACTATATAACAATTTTCAAATGTTATCACATTTTTCTCACCTTGCCTTCTTTCTTTGTTAGAAATCCTACCACGATTGGAAAAAAAAAAAAAAAAAAGAGAGGAAATCCACCTTCGTTACTTTTTAGCTGATAAAAATAGCAATATCACTCATGAGGCTGGGGGTTTTAAGTAATGTGCTGTGCCTTAGTATTTGAGCCTTTGAAACAATTGTTTGCATATAGGTGTTTTAATGGGGTTTCAGGTATATAATTTATGTGTGCTGTTATAAAACTAAGCAAGGTGACAAACATGCAATCAAAGTGTTGAGGCTTTTAAACAAATGCCGAGCACTAGAAGATAAAACTTAAAAATGAAAACTTAATGTTAATTAAACTGCCCAGGCTTTTTAGGTGTTTTCCATTGCATTTCTTCTCCTGTGTTACAGAAGTTAACTTCGGATGTGTTGAATCATTCAAAGAGAAATGGCCAAGGCTAACTTTTTTTATAACATCCACTAAAAAAATGGGGTGTATGGAAGGCATCAAACTCCATTCCTGTGTCTGGTTTTAGAAGTCAAATAACTGAGTCATAAGTGTGTATATGAACAGTTAGTAAATATCTCCTTTGAATAAGAATGGCCTGAATGGAAAGCAATTCCATTTTTATTGTAATTATTTTCATTTAAAAAAAATGCTCTTAATTTAGGCATTTTTTTTGGTCATACAATGTTAGAAAAATAAAATGGACTGAGCTTTGAGAGAAGTAGAAGGCAGAAAACAAGTGCTAGTATGCTACCACTTGTCAGTTTTAAAACAAGATGGTGCTACGAACTAATCTTGAAGTTTTGAGCAGTGCCGATGGTACCAAAATAGACCTGGCTTAGATTGCTTTTATCATTGTGAAATTCTATGCGGTTTACAGTAGTCATAAAATTAACTGCCATCTGTGCTAGGGACGCTCTTCATTTTTAGTGCCTGATGTTTGGATTCAGATAGTGTCTTGTGGTTGCCTTTGTTTAAATATCACATATTACATGAACCTGTAAGCTTAATGTTTCCTTTTGCTTATTTAGGTAATTAAGTCCAGTGTTGTGCTGCTGAGAGGTGTCACTTTGAGACTCTTGATGCAGGCATGACTGTCATATTCTCAGAAGGAGGATGTAATAGGAGATGGTCCTTTGCTGGGAAAATTCTGATATTTTCTTTTTGTATGCTTTGCTCTTCTGTGTGCTGTGTGAGAGGACCACTGGTGAGTTATGCTTTTTGTGCTATTAAATGATAGCTGAGATTCCTGACTGTAGGGACCACTATGAGTGAGTGAACTCCACCACCTCTAGATGACTGCAACTTCTATCACAGCAATGACGGGAATTGAGAATAGTGAAGGCATCAAAAATAAAAAAAAAAAGTAAGTTGCCAGATTTTGTGTATTCAACCATTCCTGATTGCGTAGCTGATAGCACAGTGACCAATTGAATATTTTTTTCCCTAATATGGTATAGTCCTTAGTTAGGTCTTGAATGTCATGGCGCAATTATTTGTGGTCTGCTTGAATTTTGCCTCCCCTGGAGGGTACAGACAGTAACCTTGTCTGGTGTGATGTGGCTTGGACGTTCTTTGCTTAACACATCAGCTCCCTACCTCACCAGTAAATGAGAAAATGAACCCTCCTACTGTCTGCAACAGACCATCTGCTGCAGCTGTTCAGCACAAAATATTGTGCAGCTTTGCAGTCTGAGCAGTGCCTGAGCTTTGAGTCGGTGTGGAAATCAGACCTAAGGGTTCTGAAATGTTGGCTTGCATGTAATAACAGTCTGCAACTTTTTATTGACTCACTTATTCCACATTTCTTGGTCTGTTTGTATTTCTGTTTTTGCTTACCTCCTATAGCTGCCTTCTACCAGTGGTCTCTCATCCTGTTGCCTTTTCTTCCTGATTGACTTTTCTAAGTTCCAACTCTGCGTCCTCCTTTATTACCCACTTCTCTCTGGAGAAGCTTGTTCAGTCCTAATCCTGTGTTCTTACCCATTTTTGTTCTTACCTATAATTACCTCTAATCTTTCTATGTCACATCTCTTCCCCTCTTCATATTCTTCTGGGTTGTTGATTCATGATTCAGTCTGAGGCTTTTTAAAAGTATTGGTTGTGCTATTTAGTTACTTCATTTCATGATGTTCCAGCTTCAGCTGTCTCTGTCATGCTCTTGCTGTCTGTGCTATGTCCCACAGTCTTGGTTCTGTGGCTGGCTCTGTCATAGCACAGCACAGGTCCCACCCTTTCCAGTCTCTTAATAAGAGATAAATAGATGATAAGCAACAACTACTGCTTTTCAGCTTCTTCACTACTTGCCACCACCCTCCCCAACAAAAATAAGAAAGGAATGTCATAACATAGCTAATTGTGTTCATTGTTTCTCAAATTAATTTGCTTGTATATTCAGTCTCAGGAAAGGCACTGGATTATTTCTGTTCTTTGGATTTATAGCCCTTGAAGGCAGAGATTCTGCCTTCTGCCACTATCCATCATGGTTGGGCATCAGTTCCTTTTGTCAGACTCAAGAATATAAATATTTAAAAAGTATGTATAACTGTTTATAGAGATCATTGAAGCATCTCAAATTTTGCTTCTTAAGCTTTGTCTCAGATGGGATGTAAATGAAGTATTTAGTAACCTTGCTAAGTACTAAGGACTCAGCAAGATATTATCTTTATAGTCTCATTTTAGAATGATTAATACATTTTATGTAAGAAAGAGGAGATAGAGTTTCTTTCTGCAAACATCTGTTTATGATTTAAACTCTGCAAAATATCCAAAAAAAGATTGTGTGGTGAATACTGACTTAGGACTTTTGCCACGTATCCTACTGTCCCAAGGACTGCTCCTTACACTACTATTAATTCTTCTGGTACAATTCCAAGTCTGTTATACTTAGTTATAAAGTATTTCTAGTCACGTATTCTACTAACTAAACAAAAATAAAAAGGGAAAACCTGGGGAGCATTTCTATAGTAGTTATATAATATTACTTGAACATTGATACTGTAGCATAAAATTAGGGTCAAAAGCGTATGGTCATTATCAGTGAGTTGTGCTGTAAATAGATGTGAATGTATTTGAGAAAGTCAGGTTTGCTCCACATGCCTTTTTTCCTCTTTTTATATGTGCAGCTGCTCTTTTCCCATGACACAGCTCACCTGTTTTCCATGTGACAAGTAACTGGTGTTAATGCCTGAGATGCAGCACCCATTTTTTTTCTGTTTGCTAGATCTCTTCCAGTTAAGTTTGCTCTGGTCAAGTAATGGCCTTCAGAGCTAGTGTGTTTAAAAAGATCCAGCTAAAGATTAAATTTTGTGCAGCCTTACCTCTTTACTAACATGGTTCTTTCTCTTTCTTAGCTGTTCCTTGGACCGAAGAGAAATACATTATGCCAGTGTTTAAGAGGCTTTTGAGCAATGCCCTTAATGCGTATTGCCTTGACTTTTGGTCAGTGCCGAGGCAGGCAGATGAACTAAATGATTGTTGTATGTCTCTTCCAACTGGAACTATTCTATTCACTGTGAGCTTTGGCTTTGTTGAGAGATATATTCTTCACTTTGTGTGGTGAAATATGGTGAGAAGTTGTTCTCAGTGTTAATGTAAACATGGGTTCTATAGTTTGTTTGTAGTGTTTCAGTTTGAAAAATCATTGGTTTTTTCATACATCAGTGGTGGTCCAGATAGTCCTGGTTAGGGTATAGCCTGTACTGCTAGGAGAAGAACTTGTCTGTCTCTCGGCCCAAAGATAAGGCTGTCCCCTCAGCGACACTGGATCAATGTTCAAATTTGTATCAAACACTGCAAGAATATCAGGAAAAATATGAGATTCCAGCATCTAAAAACCACTTTGATCTATTAAGAAGTTTTTTATAATACTTCGAAACTATAAAAAGGGCAGTAAAGAATTTCTTGGACTAGAGATGAAAGCTGAGAGCTAATGAGGGGGTTTTTGTAGGACAGAGTGAAAGCCATAGTGTCACTCTTCTTCACAGAGGGGAGATTCCTTTGGAGCTCAGGTCATGGCCTTATTGCTCATAACTTTAGAAGTCTACTAGAATTTTTGCTGGAGACTCGAGCCAAACTTTGAAAAAGTTTAGCTGCTGAGCGCTACACTTAAGAGCCCAGCTCTGGGCATGTTTGGCTAGTGCATGTGAGCTTTCATGATGCTTCTAGCTTCTGTTGATGCTTCAAGAGTGAGAAATGACATCTGGAAGTTGACAAATGCATTTCCAGAGCTGTTATTTGTAGCGTTTCTCTGTGTGAGGCTTGTCATTCTTTACAGTATTCAGTAGCTTGTATTTGCTCACCATTGTACACTGGTGATGAGTGCATAAGCTGAGTTGTGTTTGCTGTGTTTGAATGGTGTAACTTTTTTCACAGCACTATCCACGCCCCCAACCAGGAAGGTCCTGGAGGAATCCGTAGAGACAGTCTCTTCTTGCTGTTCTGAATTGTTATACCAGAAAAGATACAATATTTTTGAAATTGCAAAATCTTAACGTGTCTTTATTATCTTTTTTTTTTTTCTAATTTTTTTTTTTTAAATAGCTCAAAAAAACCAGGAAAGAAACTGAAAATATTTTGGACACATTTATGCTTTAATTATTTGGAGATGGGTGGAGACTTGATTATTTAGCTGAATTTTGTCAAGATTTGAAGCACTAGCTGTCTAGCTGTCTGCATTGTATGCCAGGAAATGTAGGCATTTTAAAAGATACATATGTGTATATATGTATAAATTTATAAACCAGTAATAATTCCAGAAGTATAAAATTGGCTGTAGTCCTAGTTTTTCAGTTAAAAATAATAGTACTGGAGATACTGAGTGGAATCTCATGGCATTAGAACTGTTTTACCAGATCATTGCTGGATGCTTTTCTTATTTAGTAGACTTTAAACATTTCCAAAAGCTCATTATTCCCTTCTCTAGGGAAGAGACTTTGCAGACAACTACAGTTATTGTACATCTTTCCTGGCCTTCTTGAGGGAAGTGGGGGGAGGGAAGCAGTGTAATGGATATGTGTTTCCTGACCAAAAATATATCCCAGTGTCAATGTCTTTTGAGCATTTGGATGAGAAACTGAATAAATTCAGAAGAAAACCCACCCTGATTACAGTAGCTAATGGCTTGGTCCAGATGATCTAGCTTCCTAAGTCATACAGGGGAGAGATGTACAATGAGGGGAGACTTTCGTCTGCTAGCATTGTCAAATTGTGAGGTTTACAGAACTAATCTCAGCTCACCATCTGATCCTGATTTTCAGCTGAGTTCACGTTATCATTGCCTGTCAAAGTCCTGAGACAAATGAAAATAGTGGCTAGGTTTCTGTGAAAGAGAAAATTTTCCTGAATTCTGGAGGAGATTCCTGCAGAATCCTGAGGGAGGATTTTCAATAGTGGTGTGATGCCCTACCAACAGCAACCTACACGTTTGGTGGTCATCCTTTCACTAAGTGGTATGGGGCAGATGGCAGCTTTCACAAAGCTTCTGAAAATACATTTTTCAATTTATCATAAATAATATTTTTTGTTGATTACAGCTCACAAAAAATACAGCTTACAAAAAATACCCTCCAAAAACCCCAAAACAAACAAACACCCCCCCCACACACAAAAAAAAAACCAACCCCAAACAACCAAAACCAACCAACCAAAAAAACCAAAACACCAAAACCAGACAAGGTACTTTAATAGTAGGACAGTCTGATATTCCCAACCATTTGCTCCTATATGAGCTTCTCTTTTAATCTATTAAATGGAATGTTGTAATTTTAAGCAAATAGGCAGTTTCAAATCATAACATTTATTGTCTCTTGTGCCATTCTTATTTTTTAGTCAGCGTCTTCTTTTGTAGCTTCCTGAAGTAGAAGCAATGGTGCCTTCATTACCTCTTGCCTTGCTAGAGCACATGATTGAATATGATACATGGTTCTGAAACAATTTTGTTTTGTTTAGTGGCAATGAGTAGAGGCATTTGCTATTTATTTTTTTTTATTTTAATGTACAGAGGATCCTGCCAGTATGAATAAATCTCATGATGTAATCACTCTGACCTTTTTTATATTTTTAGCTACTAAAGCCTACCAGCAAATAAAATATTAATTGAACCAATTTTTAGCTGTTGTCTTTCACTCACCAAGATACGGAATTTGGAGACTTAGGGACCAAGGAGAAATAGATGCCAAGCTCTAAGCTGTGTCATGTAAGAAATCAATGACCAATAAGTAATTTTTCTAGATGAGCTTCTTTGATAGTACATTACAGTTTACATAAGAGGAACAGCATTTGATAGCATAATTCTGATTATGTTCAGTATGTTATGGATCATATACATCCACTGAACTGCAACCAGCAAGTGCAGGTTGAATTTTGTGGGCCACCTCAAATGCCATGGTGAATGTTTAACATGCACATCTAGATATCTGTCTGATACTGTACAAGTTGGAAGCATTATTTAATCTCTTAACTCACACGTGTTTTCATAAGATGTCATCCCATGTAAACATTCATTCCCAGAATGGTAGTATGTGCATATAGAAGAAAAATTGTTGTAGCCTCATCCACCTACTTCCACCTGGCTTTTCTGCAAAAATAAGTATTTTGAGAGTTTTCTGGTGTTACTGCTGCTGATGGAGTAGGGTGAGCAGGTTCTCTCATTTACAGGTGCCCATTAGTGTGTTGGGTCACACTGCTTTTGTGGGTGTTCCACGGTCACTGTCATCTCAACATGTAATGGATTGATAGCCTTTTAAAAACTCATGTGTATTAGGTGAGTGACAGAGAATATAGCTTTCAGACAGGTAATGGAAAAAAAGAGATAAAATCATTATTATAGAGTAAGTGTAATTGACCTTTGGTTACTTTTTTAAACTCTGTAATCTATTACCCCAAAAATATTCTCAGACCTCTCAGAAAACTCACAGTCGTAGGAAGTACATAGACAATTCAGATTTTTTTTTTTTATGTTGCATAATACCAATTGTTGGCATGCTAAGGAAGCTCAAGCTGAACTTGTGTATTCTCAAGAAGGCACTACAGAAAGAAAAAATATTTTTATTTCATTTTTCTTTATTATGAGCTTGATTACATGGTGTAGACATTGTACAGGAGGAAAATACTTGCCATGTTTCCCTCATCCACGTATTTTTTTCTGAAAAAAAAATATTAAACACCTTTTCCTTAGTCAAGAAGTTAGGTTGCTGTTTGGCTTGTGGTTGCAGGATGGTTCATCTATGGAAGAAAAATTCTTTGATCTCTTCTGTTATTTAAGAAGCTGCTTTTTTGGATGCAAAGTGGTCTTAGAAGTTTGGAGAATTCAACTCTGTAGTTTTGTGAATGAGTATCTGTAAAGAAGAGTAAGTTGTATTAACTAGCTTTCTTAAACTGCTCCAATATGACCTATCTCAGTAGGTGCTACACTCTTCAGCATATAATGCTCTCAAATAGTGACTACTCGAGTTGACCAGGTAAATCTAACTATGGATGTGAACATTGTAATGCTGGCTAGGAAAGCAAAAAGCAGAAGTCAGATTGTTGGCTAGTGAAAAGGAATATTAATTCATTTTAAAAGGCAGATGGATCTGATCAGTAAATCATTAACAGGGGACTTAAACTTACTTAAACTTACTGAAGTAACCAAGCTGTATTTTTTTAGACAATATATCTCTAGTCGTTGGAATACATATAGATTATTAACTGTGAATGATTAGTTATAGAATTTACCAGTAAATACAAGTAACAGAAAGAGTTTTGCTTCAAACACCAAAATAAGAGAATCTGGAATTAGTATAAATTTCATTCATAATCCCCCTCCAGTCCTTCCAAAAAAGTGTGACCTGGGTCTAGTTTCAGAAGTACTGTGCATCTTTGATGGTGAATGAATCCAGTAAGAATTCCAGCAGCTCTGAAAAAACAATTTACCAAGACCACTGAAATATATACGAAGATTTTTTTTTTGTGGATTAATATTCAGAAATCCAAGGAATAAGTGAGTTATATGCAAAAAGGGAAGTAATATAGATAGAAATAGAATTTAGGAAGAGCAGAAAAAATACTCTTTTTAACAATTTGGTACATCCTGTTTTTTCAGTAGACCAAAGTTGGTATCTAAGCCAGCTAATCTGAAGTTTATGTTTATTCTGCATAGTCTCCATGTACAATCATACCCAAAGATTCTAGTGTAGATGTATGCTAAGTTTCTAAAAAGCCTAAAATAAAATCAGATAAAACCTGCATCCATTAGTGTGCTGCCTCTATAATCTAAAATAACATGTTAAACACCAGTTTCTTACTTCACTCTGTACCAGAAACTGAGACACCATGTGGTACACATCTGAGGTTCCCTAAGGAAGGCCTAAATAATAATGTGAAAAGGATAGATAGCACTGGGCTTAGCAGAAGATTATAAACAGTTCTGAGGAGTGTGCAGCCACTTCCTTTTCTCGCCTAGACCCCTATTACAAGAACTATAATTTAATACATTATTCTTTTGAGATCACTGATTTAATCACCAGGATCTTTATTTGAGGAGACTATGAGGAGGAACCATCTAAAACTTCTAACCACCTGTTTAAAATGTTAAAATAACGTTAGAACACTTCTGGGACCTTAATTTAGTCTCCAATTAACCTTTTTTCCAGTCATTGTTAATAAATATATGAATATAAGTTTACCAGTGAGACAGTTTGAACTGAAAGTTTGAACTTGCTTCAAAGGCAATCTTTAAGAAAGCTAAATTTGTGATGATGAAATGCAACCATAGCCACTAGCACAGGCTGTGGTAATATGTCCAGTGTAGGTCAGCTGAAAGTGTTGCCAGTTTTTCAATGTAAAATCCAATGTTCATACTTTTTTCTTTCTAGGGATTTCAGAAAGCTCCTGTTTCTGCAATGAAAGCAAAAGTGGCTATTATTTCTTTTAAGATGACTTCTGGAAAAAACATTACTCTTATACCATTTTATTGAGCATGAGTGTTCCACATCTATGGCAAAGTTTATAAATATTCCTCCAATTTTTCCCAAGTAGAAATCTCATTAGGAGGTTTTGAATGCATGAAGTCTTGACTTCATTTAGATATTAATAGTGGTGGCAACTTTTGTAGTATCAAGGAGGAATGAAAGTGGGTCTTTGTCAGGGTGGAGCTTTGAACGTTATGACATCCATAAACCACAGTAGTAAAGTTGTAGAAAAATGAGTTTAGTTGGTAGTAATAAGATGTGTTTTCCATAAATCCTGGCTAATATTTTCAAAACAGTTAATTACTTGACTACTTCAGAAAAGTATTCTCTCAGTTTTGTGTTGGTTTTTGGTTGGTGTGGTGTTTTTTGTTTGTTTGGTTTTGTTTGTGTGGGTTTTTTTGTTTTGGTTTGTTTTTTTTCTGGGGTTGTTTGGTTTTTTTTTTTCCTTTTCTTACCTTTTAACATGTAATACTGAATTTTATCAGTACAAATTTTTGGTTAAAAATTTGTAGTATACTTCTGACCTAATTTTCCATGGTCATTCCATGGAATGTTTTTGTTTCTAACCTTTGAACTCCTCCATTCCTGGTCCAGAATAGTGAGAGTTATCCATCACACGTGAAATCAGAGAGGAAACAAGAATTTGTAACCTGGTTTTGTAATGTTGATGTGACTGTTCAGAACACCATGTGTGTGAAGTAAGATGCAAAATGCTCTGTATTTGAGTGGGAAGTGTTCCAGCTTTAGGCCAACAGTCACAAGTCTAGAATTTTTCTTAAAGACAGCTATGTAAAGCCTGTGGCACCCTTTTGAACTTTTATTAATGTCTATTTTCTTCTGAAAGATAATGATTTACTTCAACTTGCTGGTGCCAACTGCTGCAGATTAAATTTTTATTTATCAATTTGGGTTGCTGTTTCACTCACAGAGCTAGCTGGAAAAGTTTTTTATTAATATGGGATGGTAATCTTCTGGCATGACCCAAAAGTGCGTAGTGCATTTATCTTCAGATAATCTCTAATCCTTTTACGGTAAGGCATGGTATGGAAGCCATAATCCAGATTCTTACTCTTTTATGTAACTGCTCAGGGAAGGTCAGAAAGAAGGAAGGATGCTGTCTGAGGAACATCAGCCCACCATTCCCAGGAACTAAAAAGTTTGGCTGAACACATATTTATGTTTGTTTTTATAATGTTTTCTGGTTTGGGGTATTTTCTGTGTGATGTGCACTGGCAGTGTTACTTATTTTAACTGCTGTTTTATTTCTGTTGAATAGCATTAAGCTGGAAAATTAAATTGTACTAAAAATTCTACTCAAACAGAACCCAAGTTCGTGCAAGGGAAATAATGGTGCTCTACATCTCCCTAGGATGTGTGAGATGGTTCTGACGTCTTTCCCTGAGCATAGCTCTTCTCTACACTTATCTTTTATTAGAAAAGATTTCAAAATGTTTATAGTCTTGGATAATCTCCCTTGAGGATTACAGTAGCTTCTGGCCTTCATGATAACACACCTGGTTTCCTCCCAGGCAGTCCAAATGCTGCTGCCAAACCTCATCCTGTCCTGCACTTTGTTCGCACTTCCACTTCAGATAATGTCCTCACTGGCTGTGTGTTGCTTCACTACACCAATCTAGTTTTTTTTTGTTCTGTAATGGTTCTACACAGCTTTTTTGCTACCTCTTATCTACTTTCTGCTTCAGTTACACAGCTCTGCTACCCACCACATTGTTGGGGTTTTTTCTTTTTTTTTTTTTTAACAGGAATTTTTTTTCCATTTGTAACGTGGAATGCTTTCTCCTGCTACATCTGAAACACATTTTTTTTTTCCCCTTCCTTCAGATTGTTATTCAAAACCTACCTCCTGTAAGTCCTTTCAACCATCCCATATAGAGTTGAGTGTGTCGCCATAATTGAATATTTGGAAGTGGTTGTTATTTAAGCATTCTTCTAGCCATATTCAGTGTACCGCAAGTTTATAAAGCCAGAAAATGTTTTTGTAAACTAGTTTGACCTTCTGCATAAAATGGGACACTTGGTTAGAGTTAATTCCTTTTGATACTTAATTCTTTAATTATAGACCTCAGAAATGCTTGGAGTACTATAGCACTAGTTATACTATACCAAATATCAAGGTGAGATTACTCCATCCGTATTTGATAAACCCTTATCTGTACAGCCCTTATTTGAGTTAATCTTTTTTGGCTGCGATATTTGCTGAGCAGTGGTTTATGTCCTCTACCTATGGCTTTCTTTGAACTGTATCATTCCAAAATAGACTTTTTCACTTTTGGTCCTTGCTTTATAAATTTACATTTGGCCACATTGAAAGAAATGTGTTTTTTCACAGCTTGCAAGATAGCACCCTGTTTCATGATTTATGACAAGCTCAATCATGTCATGTGTACGCTTTATTAGTAAGTTGGTCTTTTTCCACATTTTTGTTATTACAAGTATTTAATAACATTGTACCTAAGCATTATTTCCTATGGGGTTCACTGGCAGGATACTCACTCTTTTCTCTTTATTTTTCTCCCTTTCCTTCTCCTTTTATTAACTGACCCTGAACCTGTCTTCCACAGATATTTAGATTGTATGTAATGGAGAGCAGAGATTTAGTCATATAGTTTAATTGTCTGAATGATCTTAAGAATGCAAATAGAATGAAATGGAAAAGCGATCTAATGTTTAAGTTACATTGCAGAAAAAACACCTTAGAGCCAATGTAGATGGTATTCATGAAGAAGAGTCAAAAGAGAAATTGGAAGCTGAATGTCCTTTGGGCCTGTATCTGACAGAAGATTTAGACTACAGAAGAGTTGTGGCACACAGATCTAGGATTTTCTGGAGTAATGTCATCCCTAAAGATAGTGACATTGACTTCAGGCAATCGTAAATGTCAAAGTTATTTCTTCATAAGTAAAAAATCTCTGACCAGGATGGTGGCAAAAGCTTTATTATCACAGCATGATGAATTTTATAATCACCCAGGATAAGCTCAGTTTTTGTCTGGGCAAACTTCCTTTGCTAATGCAGTGCTGGGCATAAACCGCATAAACTATCTTGATACCAACATAGCAGATGTTCCATGCTTCTTTCTTTTTCCTTTGAGTCAGAGTGGAACTGAAGAGTTACCTGGAATAGGTCATCTTCCCCTCCCATTTAGGATCAGAAAACCTCTAAGATTCACTGCAGTCAAGGCCATACAACTTAATGATTTTCTTAGGAAGCCCTGAAGCTCATGTTTCTAGGTTCTAGTCTTTGATACTGCTGACCTGCATACTTGGGGAAGCTTGTGAACCACAGACATGGATATTTTCTCAGTTTCCTGACACTTAGGTATTTAGGTGTTTGGGGGGTTTTAGGTGTTTTTTTTGTTATGGATATGGTTGGACTCGGTGATCTAGGAGGTGCGTTCCAACCATGAATATTCTGTGATTCTGTCATTTGATCCTTCATCATCTCCTCTATGTGTGGTAGCTAGAAGCTGAGGTTCTTCTGCTTTGTAAGGCTGTGAGAGAGGAGTCTGTTAAACAGGCATCCTATAGACTGATATTGGAAGGAAAGCATGTCTTATTTCTGTCAGGCTGACATATATCTGTACAGAAGTTCATACAACCACAACTAGCATCTGAAGATACTGCTGATTTTCTCTCCATGTGTGTGGTTGCAATGGCATTCATTCCACAGCACCTAAAACTACAGTTTACGTGCTGTATACACCTCAAGCATAAGATGCAGTTCTGTCTCTGGGCACTTAGGATGAGATGTGACACTTCCTTTCAACCCTTGTCCATCTTATCCTATTAAAATGTCACTTAGATATCAACCCACGCATTTACCCATCTAAAATTATTTCATATGCCTGAGCCCCTTTTCATGAGTTGGTAGTATTGGTTTTGACTGAAGGGATTCCAAATAAACGTTGAGGTTCTTTACTTCCCCAGCTTTGGAATGACTGCATGCTAATACCAGATTCTTGCATAAATTACTATTTCTATAATATATTGGCTACCAGTGACTGGGGTGAGACACATTAACAGAATTCAGTGATTACTGGGACACTCAAAAGTCCCAGCTCTCCTTCCTGGATGTTTGAGTTAAAGTTCTGTTATATGCTCCCCTTCCCTCCAAAAAAATGCTTAAGGAAAATAAGGATTGAAGGAATGTACCATGATATCCAGTTAGGGGCATGGAATAATTTTCATATAGGTGGATGGTAAATGTTAAAACTATGAGCTGTTTTGGAAAAAATCTCTGAGTCTTCCAAGGCAGACTGAAATTTTTCATGTCATTAACTGTCGAAACTTAAAATCTGTAATTGTAAAACCTACAAAAACATTCTCTTGCAATCTACTTTCCCTCAGTCTTGGGAAAATACTAAGAAACACTTGAAGAAACAGTTTCTTTACCATCAAGTACCAAGAGAGTATACAGTCCCAAATGGCTTCTCAAAAGTCCTTCCTGAAGTCCCAGAATTTTGTCTGATCCTGACAATTCTCCATTGAAATTGATCCTGGAATGAATGTAATAAAGGTGAATCTTCACAGTGAAATAATAACTCTGTTGTGAAGTGCAGGGGTTTCCAGTCTGAGGTTTCATACATAATGGAGATTACAGTGCATAGGCAGCACTGTATGCAGCACGCTGTGTTTGCTGTGCAGCCATTGTGGAAGAAGTAAGTCTGTTCTTCAGATCCAATCCCATGACATGTCAGGTACCTCCCAACTTGAAGCATCTGTGAAATTTAAAAGCCCTCAACCCTCACAAATAGTGCAGCATAGAGAACAGATGAGGTTTTGTAATCCAGAAGTGGGGAAAGTTGAATACATTAGAGATGTAACTGGTCTGGCTTACATGTATACAGAAGAAAAAAAAAACAACACTTTTTTTCTTACTTCAATTAGAGATACTGACTAAAGATCAGCATCAAGTTTAGGCATAATGGAGCTACTGATTTTGTGTACAATAAAGGGCTTTCTTTGTCATTATAATATGAGTCACCTAGATCTAGTACTAAAATCCTATCCCATCCTATTTTCATTAACTCTCATTATTTGTATATAAATTATTTATTGGACTGAAAAATTTTCCAGCCTAATTGGAGAAGAAACAGGTCTTTGCATGATGTCAAGTTATTAAAGCTCTACATGTAATGGGGTTAGTTAGATTTTTTAATCTATATTCACCTGGAGTGCTGTATCCAGTTCTCACCTCCCCAGTACAGGATAGATATACTGGAGAGTGACTAGTGGAGCGCCACCAAGATAAAGGACCAGAGACTCACAGGAATCTCTCCTGTGAGGAGAGACTGAGAGCTGCGACTGTTTAGCCCAAAGAAGAAGAAACTTAGAGGGATCTCATCAGTGTGTACAAATATTGGAAGTAATGGTGTAAAGAAGACAGAACCAGTCTATTTGTCAGTGGTGACCAGTGACAAGAGAAAATAGACACAAATATTGTGCTTAAATGTAAGAGAAGTTTACACTTATGAAAAACACTTCTTACTGTATGGGTGACCAAGTGTTGGCACAGGTTGCACAGAGAGGTTGTGGAGTCTCCATCCCTTAAGATACATAAAAGCCTTCTGGACATGGTCCTGCACAGCTCACTTTAGCTGACCCTGTTTGAGCAAGGGGGTAGATGAGATGATCTCCAGAAGTGCCTGCCAGCCTCAGCCATTCTGTGATTCTGTGATATTCAGCTGTAATATTCACAGTTCCTTAAGCCAAACAGCATGCTATCTAAATAATGGTTTTGAAATAGAAAGCTCCTTCTTCCTTAAATTCTGCATTCTCCATTTCTTTGGTCTAGCCTCCAATATGCTGCTTTCTTCAACTATGATTTGTGTAGCAGGTACCTAAGATATGTTAATGCTTTAAAAACACAATCAAGAATTTGGGGAGAGGTGTGTTTCAGAAATGATCAAACAGTACAAAGACTTTATGTATTTGTGTTACCAGCCACACTTTGACATGTCTGAAAGGTCATTACTTCTTTGCTTTTTAACAGTCAAGGTGAAGGCTGTTGGTGGAAACAAGATTTCCATCTGTTCATTATACCTTACGTAGCAGGGGGAAAGAGCAGATGTGCTGCCCCAGGCTTTGTACCGATTTGGCTATCCAACTGCATCTTTTATGTTAGGAAAAACACCTATAAACTCATAAAAATACAATCAATTATATAAGCAAACGCAGACATCTTGTTTTAGCCTCTTAAAGCCACTTAGCAATCTTTAGGATGTGGCAAAAGGGCATTGCATTTGCTATGAAACACTCATGCCTGATTCAGTAAGGTATCAAAGCATGCACTTAAGTTAAAGCAAAGGAATAATTCCATTGACCCAAGCTGGAATTTTCACGAGCTTGTGTAAATACCTTAATAAATTAACATTTATTGAAGTAGTATTTTGAAATGCTATTAGATGCAGTTAAATAAATAGAATTGAATTATTATTATGAAGCTTTCTGGTGTAGCATTATCAGCCAAGGATCTATTTTTATTTTTATCTTTGTTACTTTAACGCAAACCCTCTCCTCTTTTTGAAAAGTGGGGAAAATTAGTGTCTGGGCAGTGAATATGTGAAGGTTCATTCTCAAGAGAGTAAGATGCAGCTTGTGTAAGAAAAATACCACCTTAAAAGACACGCAATCAATGCAAATCTATTTTTTTGCAGCCAAATGAGCATCTTTACCTTTTTCAAGTGCAGCTCTCATTGTAATACAGAAATCTGAGAACTTGCCCAGAGAAGCACTTCATGTCCAAGTTTAGGAATCCAGGCTTCTTGGAATAGATGGTTCACTAATCACAGTACTTAAGACTAGTGATATACATAACACACTATCTTCCATCCTGCAAGATCTATCAGGACTTCCCTGTGGCAGCCCTATGCTGTTGTTGACCACTGTTCAAGTGGTCACAAAAGGACTTCTTTTTGATAACTTTTGTCAAATTTAGAACATTAAAGGTGTTATTTGTAAAATGTACAGGTGCTTGCCAACAAGCAGGGGAAGTCTCAGAACTGTAGCTTTCTGATGCTTTTCTTGGCAAAGTAAAATTCCTGAGAATTTAAAACGGTAATAATCATTGACTTTTCAACAAATGTTTAAAGATTGCAGTCATGAAGTGACCAGGAAATACCCATTTGAAACCAGATTAAAATTATTTAACCTGTGTAGTGATTTATTATGTGGTATAACGTATCTTCTATATTCTTTCCTTGATAATGACAGTTATATTTTCATTTAGTGTAAAGTCATTTAATTAAAATAGAAAAGTAATCTTGCAGGAGTTACTGAGGACCACTCCAAAAAATAGAATGGTCCTCAGTAAGTCCTTCAAGGAGGGCAAGGTGTGACATACCATTTTAGCTATTGCTAAAGATTCTTGAGGAATAAAGCTATTCACTATTTCCAGCTGGGGTGGCTTTCTTTCTTGATTCTCTGTTTTTTGGATTTAGCCTTCTCAGACACTTGACCATCCATCTGTTCAGTACCCTTCCCTCCCTCAGCCAAAAGTGTCACAATGCCAAGTCTCTAAAGAAGAACTGAAGAGGCTGAAAGGAAAAAAAAATTCTCAGATCATCTGTCTCAAATCTTCACTCATCTCTTTTAAGTGAATATAAAACTGAAGGTAATTTGAGATTGTTCTTTGGTCTAAGTCACAGTTAAAGCAGCTAAGCAGTAACATTGGAAAAAACAGAATAGCTCAGAGAGGTAGAATTACATTTTCAGGCTCCCAGAGTTTTACTTTGACTTAGGTGGGGTCAGGATCAGGTAACGAGTGAACCAATACAAATTCACGAGAAAACATCACAGTGATTCAATTTGCTGTTTACTTGAAATCCTCATGGAATGTTTTTTTATGGAGGAAAGCTACCAAAATTTATAATACAGCTTTCATCCTCTTCAGATTTAACCAGAGCATTAGCCAAGCACGCATATCTCTCTGTTTGTGAAAGTTTGCATGGTATGTTTTTTCATGGCACTGATCTAGTCTGCTGAGGCTGATGTTTCTGAATGTCAAGAACAGAGTGTAACTGTTTGGCTCATATCTGACTGTGAAATTTCGGAAGTATAATTTCTTTGTATAGTGTACATTATACTGTATCTCAATACTGTCTCATCCAGCCACCTTCCCGATGAAAGGACTGTTTCATAGTGGAGAGGAGGCAACTTGGCGTGGTCCGCTGTAGGAAATTAATTTGACAGCTCTCAGTGCAAGATCTTATGGAGGAGAGGAGTGGATTTATGTTACAAAATTTCTGAACAAGTTGATTTTACTTAGTCAGTCTCATACCTCTGTACAAAAAGCATCAGGGTGTATGTGTTCACATGGTCTGGCCAGAATTGCTCACGTGTGACACTGAAGGCAAAAGGGCCGTGGCTGTCAAGTTGTCAGTGCTTTTTCTGGGCTCCTGATGATGAATGAGTATAAACTTGTTTTTATATGGATCTTCTATGCCTTTAGGATCCAACAGCTATGCTGGCATGGTTATTTTACCTCAGGTTATTTTGCTTTCTTCAGCCTCCATAAATTTTAGGCAAGTCTGCTGTCCATTTGTCTGTGCGTCCTCATGAATTTCTTCGGACTATAATATGACTTCTTGTGTCCATAGGATTAAGAGTGACATATATGATAGCAAATTGCTATTGTTGCTCTTCTGCTGTTGTCAAGGTGCAAGGTCCTGGTCCAAGACTTGGCCGTGCTATGGTCTTACCAGAGCTCAGGTCTGCTCATCTTGATGTAAATGAGACATTTTTAATTTTCCTGTAATCAGTTTTGTCCTTTGTTATCTGTGTGTGCCACTGTTTTCACCTTTGTTTTGCTGCTGCTTCCAGTAGTGCATACATTCCCGTTCATACTTATTCATACCTGCCTCTGGATTTCTGTTAGAAAACTCTATACACATGTACTGGGAAAGTCAAAGTTATGAGCAAGCCTAGTATTGGACAACATTGTCATGTGAAGTACTTTAGAACATAAATACCTAAATCCAAAATCAAATAGGAATATTTTCCCAACAAGAAAAAATGTATCTTTACAACAATGGTAATTTATGGTTAATTATTTCAAAGTATTTATTGTTTACAGCCCTTAGACATCTGATAGTTAATTCAATCAGCTCTTGATGTAGAAGTCATCTAGTTTGGTTTCTCTAGTGATCCTCAATATTTAATCCTTCAATAGCAGTTTGAAACTGCACAAAAAATTAGACAGGGTATGTTTAGAAGTGTTTTCTACTTAATGTTGCAATAGGATGGACTGATAAGACTTCACTTTAATGAGCAAGTACTGCTTGCTACAGTGATGCAACGAAGATGATGAAAAATTAAGGGAAAAAACCAGGCCATCTTTTCTTGTAGGTATTATGTTAGTGTGCCACAAAAGCTTTCAATTTGATTACCTTTTTTTTGTGTAAGAGAAGCCCTTTATGTAGATAGTGCCTGACTGTGGACAGAGAATCTGGTTTTGCTTTTCTGCTTACAAGCAACAAATACCAGGATCATCAGCCACAAGGCCTTTCTAATCCAGCACTGCTCTGCTTCTAAGCGTTGTTATTCCCAAGACCTGTGAAGTCCACAGTCCATTGGCTGAGGGGGGAAAAATGGGGGGAAATTATGAACCATCTATAGCCCATTCTCATCACTATTCCTGGGATAGAAAGGCCATGGAAATGAACACCAAACTTGTTCTGGAGAGGAGTGTTAGAAGCACTGGTACAAAGTAGGGCTGCACTGTAGACATGGTATCACATGGAAAGTTTTGTAGTATTGTATTTCCTTAAGGAGAGAGCAAATGAAGCAAGGGCCTGCTGCTGGTACTAGGGTGGGTGCTATATGCTGCTGTTTCTCCTACCCCCGTGCCTAGTGTGGATATGTGCTGAGCACATCAGGACAAGGATTGGATTGGAAACAGAAAATGGCTATGAAAAATATTCTAAGAAAGTAAATGCTTTCTGTAGATAAAATAAAAACAATGGCTACCTGCAGGGGGAAAAAAAATATAGTCATTCATGTGGAAAGCAGAGATGCTGACAGTTTCTATTAAGTTCTTTAGAAAATATCTTCCTGTGAAGAATGTCCTGCCTCCAACTTCTTGGTCAAATTCAGAACTGAAAGTTATCTGTAATTTAATGATACCTCTTCTGGGAAAGTATTTTCATTCTAGCACTGGCTAGAGCTGAGTACACCTTGGACAGATTTCTGTCCTGTGCAGCTGTAGCACATCAGGCTGTTAGGCAGCAGGAGTAGTAACATCTGCTGCAGAGTGGCCACGGTGCTTGCTGGAGGTTTTCTCATCTTGGCCGCCTTTTTGCACAGAACATATACATAGCAGTTATTGTGGAAAACTCTACCCCCCTCGGTCAAATTTCATTGAATTTGACCAGCACATTAAAATTGTAGTGAAAGAGACACCAGGATGGATGTATGACCTCATTGCAGCAGTTTAGTTGCTTTATGAAATGAAGTTAAAGATAACTTGAGGGAGAACAGGAAGAGAAAGTGTCCAGGTCATAAGAGCTATCATGAGGGAAGGTGGGAAGGCTTTCTTTTGTGAAAGACCTGACACAAAGAGGAGGTTTAGCAGTGGCCATTATGCTTTAACTCTTATGTTGAGCAGTGGGATATATGGCAATGAACAACCTTACAGCGCTTGGAGTAGGGAGGAAGATGATGTCCACATTGTCCTGGTGGTCCACATCGTCCTGGTGCACTATAAATGGTTCTGGCTGGTGAAAGGGCTTCATGACGCAGGAGGCAAGGGAGAGGACGACAATGTTGCTTTCATTTTGGTTTTGCTCCTTCTCAGGAATGGGTGACAGCAACCACTTCTGATGGTTTCTATGACTTTTTCAGTTCCAGGTCTGTATGAAAAAGAAAATAGTCAAGAGTTTGGAAGCTCTAAAAACCTAAAAAGCAACCACTTGTTCCTTTAGGAAGGTTTCCAAAACAATGGCTGGCAGTAAGAGCAAATGATCCAGATATATATCTAGAAAAATTTCTTAGCTGTGGAAGTAAGCATGGATTTTAGTGATCATATGGTTTGAATTCAAAATAATGCCCAAACTTTTATAGCTCCCACTGGATTCTTGAGGGTTTTCCCTGTTTGAGTTTCTTAAGAGCGTAGGGTTGTCACAATACTAGTACTGTATATTTGGGATGCTTAAAGAGCTGTGGACATTTTTCTTCATCCTGTTACATAATGATATAATCGGTAGCATGATTTGAAAGTTCAACATTATTATCACAGAGACTGAATATAAATTTATGGGTAAAATTAAGCTAAGACTCTAACACAGAATAGGTTGTAAATTGGGAGGAGTATTTGAAGCAGTGTTTTCTGGCAACCACACATTGTTCAGTGGGTTGATTCTTTTTAATCCATTGTCCATCATTTGCCTCCCATACTTGATGGCAAAACTGATGTTGCGTGCTTGCCACCACTCTTGTCTATATTTTCTATCCATAACAGAAAAAGGAAGGATAGCTTTGAACTTCAGTCCAGTTGGATCCTGATTAATACTGTCTGTATGTCTTGGAGCAGGAGACTAAGATCCAAGCACACAAAAAGATGTAGGTGATAAACCAGGATTTATAAGGGGGAACAGTGATCTGGATTATTACTTTCTAGGGACGATTTAAATTTTCTTAATCAGCTGCCACAGTGACAGATCCCATACAGGCAGAAGAGAGGAATTTACAGCTACAACACATTTGCCTGCAAGAACACAACAGTCCTAGCTAGATTACTCAAGCCAAGCCATTTCTGTCAGAGAAGTGTTTTCCAGAGCAAGAAAATAGTTAAGCATTCACTAAGGCATTTGTTATGGTTGCACTGTGAGGACAAATGTCTCGCAGATTTCCACTTATTTTCTTAGTTTTGGTAGTCTAGGACTAAGTCCATCATTTCTTCAAGTGTTCTGGTTAAGACAGTTGATACCCCCTGAATAGGCTTTCTCTTCCATTTATTGGTACCACCTTTCAATATGAACATGCATGTTAGTTACATGTTTCTCCTTTTCCTCAATTATGTATCCTTGGGTCAAGAATAGTGATAGTTGGAGAAACATTGTCTCCGTTTTCAGCAGCTGATAAGGCATGATAAGTTCTGTGTGACTCGTGTTTGCAGCATTGTAACCACATCCATTGTCTGCTTGCTCCCATGACTATTGTTCATTACATGTTCAAATTACAAGGATTTTAGGTTACATTTTAAATGAGCATGCCTTAATATTTCAAATAGGAAGGTGAAACTCTCCTAAGGTATATGGTGATCCAGTTTAGCTACTTAGATAAGCAGTACACAAGTTAACACACTTATTTCACACTATAACAACATGTAGTCCACTCTTTTTAAAATGTGGGTGAATATCCCTTACAGCATTTCCTGTCATGACAGTTCCTTGTAACTTTGCCTCCTGATCTTCTTGTCCTTCCCAGAGATGCTGGCACTCTACTGCAGGCTTTTTGCTTTTAACATTTCCTATGTAACAGTCAACCACAACCGTTCAATGGTGGTTTTAAATCTGATGGTTTAATTTGTAGAAAATCTGGATTACTTGTTCTGGACCTACCTGATCAGTCAGTGTGTCATCAGAGGAAACTCAATAAAGTCAGCCTGTGCCATATCTGTGTAAAGCTTTGATTATAGATATCGAGATTTTCACTTTTTTTAGATGTATTTTAAGATATTTTAAGATTTATGCTTTGAAAGATAATATGTTTTACAGCACTCTAGTGATCCACAGTTGTTGAAATTTGAGTGGTTTGGAAGGCATTACAGGATTTTGATAGCTGCACATGGGCAAGCAATAAAGTGCTTGGTTCTCTTCTCATCCAGCACTCATTTGTCTACAATACCAACCTATGAAGAGGTGCAGTTCCAAAGCAAAACTTTGCCATGACAGTTGGGTATGAGGTGCAAACAGAGGACATGTTCTGCTTCTGTGAGGGTTGATTCAAACAATTTCCCTTTATAGTGGAGAAACCCCAACCTGAAAGCATCTACTAGAATGTGATAGGAGTGGAAGGTTATAGCAGAGTGATACAGGAAGGAAAGTAGTAAGGTATGGAGGTCATAGAAGAATTGGTGGCTGTTCTGGTACGGTCACTGCTTCCAGAACCATGTAACCGATTCATTATTGCAAGGGGATTTTCTGGAATGCCAGAGATCAACTATTTTGTATTACCTCATCTGTATGTCTAATCTATTGGTGCTTTTGAGAATGAGAAGACTCAGAGCAGAGAAATATGATGTCATTTTCTTCACTATCTACTCTCATTAGTACCCAGTGACTGGATTTGATTAGACTTTTTTGAGGACACAGACCTCAAACTTCAAGAAGCTTGTGAGGTACTACTGGTTATGGGCAGCACAGAAGTCACAGGTGTATATCTGTGCATCATGTATAACACTTGCAACGTGTAGATGCTTAGAAATTTTTCTGCTACAATATCAAAACCTCAGAGGCCCAGAATTAGACAGCCTGCATTTTTTCCAATTAAACAGCCATGATATCTTGCTCAGATAATTAGTATGGATAGTATGCCCAGTATAGGTTGAATATTTTCTACAGGGACGCTGGTTTAATAGAATTCACAGGGAGTTCTGATCATGTCTACAAGAGCAATGGGTAAGAAAGTAAAGAAAAATCAAATGCAGATGAGAAAATGGAATGTTATATATGGTAAAATAAAAAAAACCCAGACGTTGCCTTAATGACATCCAAGAAACACTTCTAACCAAGCTCCAAGATTCCAGAATGTTAATCTCATTAGTTTCATATCATTATCCAGCTGTCAGCTCCTGGACCCTTATGGAATCACAGAAATTCATGTCAGATACTGATTCAGGTTAGAAATTGAAGTGAATTCTTGAAAAGTAGCTCCAATTTCTTACTTTAACTCAGTTGTGATTTACTGTACTGAATTACTGATGTGCCAGATTCTGTTTTAAACAGCTGCCTGTCACTGTGCTGCTGAAGAAGTCCAGTTTTTTTCCAAAACACCTGAAGATATATTTATTTTCTGCAGGGATTACTGTTCCTGCCAATGAAATCCCAGTAGTTTTAGCTAATTGTAATATGGCTATAAATACGTGATTTCCATGGAAATTACTTTAGTCACAGGAATTTTTGTTCTTTTATATATATATATAGAGAGAGAGAGAGAGAGAGATGGCTTTGCTTAACATGGTTGCCAAACACATGTAGAATTTAAAGAAAAATTTTATTAAAATTAGAGTAGATTATTTATCCGAACTGTTCAGTACATATATGTATTGCTGTTTTGGACGCAGCAGGAACTGCTTGGCTGTCTTTCTTGGATTTGTGCTGTTAGCAAATAAGGAAAAACCTCCTTTAGCACTTGTGCTGTTGAGATCTTGCCCTGATAGACTGTAGTGATGGTAACTTCACAGCAACACCTTAATGCAATATATTTTTAGTTTTAATCAAATGGTTCCTTAGCCTGTGACAATTAGGTTTATTTATGTTTCAAATACTTTTTTTTTTTTTTAAAGGAAATTTTCTTGTAATATTATTCCAGGGTCAGATAATGTTTATGTGATACTTTCAGATCCAAACTTGTACAAACAGTTTTAGTGTTAATCCTATGTTTTAAACTTTTTGTGTTTTACAAATTTTTTTTTTTTTCCATATGAGATTGACAGTATTCAAGTTATGGGTTTGGTGGGTTTTTTTTGGGGTGGGTTGTTTTTTTTTTTTCCTCTTGGCAATGTGCTTTGAGATTGAATTCAGTCTTTACATAATTTTTTTGTCTAGATATGCCTTTGGGGTTTGGGGGGATTATTTTGGTTTTGTTTTAAGAAAGTATTTGAAAATACCATATGGATCTGCTAAGCAAGGAGATCCAGAGACTACTATTATGAAATGCATCTAAGGACTGGAGGATGCATAGTAGTAATATTAAATTAATTTAATTTTTTATTAATTTTCATTTTAGGAGTAATGTTACTGGCACACCAGGGAATTTTTTTACTTGTTAGGTATTGGCATAGGATTCTAGGGCTAAGAGTCTGGAGTTTCCTTATTTAAAAAAAAAATACTCCTGTGTTCCTCCCTTTGATAATTTTTAGATGTATTTGAGATGCCTTTTACCTGTTGAGGTCAATTTAGGTACCTACCTACACTAGGAAAATGCTGTGCTTTGCTCCCTGTTGGTAGTGTGGCCTTCGTTGACAGTAGCTACAAGGCAGGAAGGTAACCCAGTAAATAATTTCCACAAAAAATGTAGAGATTGGTATTAACTTTGAAAGTGTTACCACAATGTTTATCAAAAGTTACTTACCCATGCTGTTGAACTGACTTAGATAGTCCTTGATCAGCTAAATGATAGAAATGGTTCATCTGATGCAACTGCATACTATATTTTGAACAGGTAGTATAGAGAGATTTCAAAGTACTGTAGGAAATGTCACTTTGAATTCTTCCATTTTAGCTACAGGGATGAGAAAACATTGAAATGGATGATAACATTGATTCTTAGTATGCTGTTTAAGAAACATCTAGCATTGAGCACCTGGTCTAATGGGAGTTGTCCCTACCATGGCAGGGGGGGTTGGAACTAGACAATCTTTAAAGTCCCTTCCAGCACAAACCATTCTGATACTATGACTCTATGTTTCATATCAGAAAAACAGTTTTGACAATCCAGTGAAACAGTAGATACAAGAAAAGTAGATAACCTCATTTCTTCATGTATCTAAAGTTTTAGTGTTTCTTAGCCAACTATAACTTGATTCAAATTTGCAGCTATCACTTTCCTTCCTTATAGTGTTCTCACATGTTTATAATTTGTCTAGATGAACCATATTTCTGATCAATACCTCTTTTATAATTGACTCATAAAATTGTTTTGGTCAGAAGAGAACTTCAAGATCATCAAGTCCCACCATTAACCCAGCACTGCCACATCACGGCTAAACCATGTCCCTGAGCGCCACATCTACACATTTATTAAATAGCTCCAGGGATGGTGACTCCACCACCTCCCTGGGCAGCCTATTCTAATGCTTTACAACCCTTTCAGTAAAGAAATTTTTCCTAATATCCAACCTAACCTCCCCTGATGTAACTTGAGGTCATTTTTCTCTTGTCCTATCACTTGTAACATGGGAGAAGAGACCAATCCCCACCTCACTACAACCTCCTTTCAGGTAATTTTGGAGAGTCATAAGGTCTCCCCTCAGCCTCCTTTTTTTCTTGCTAAACAACTCCAGCTCCCTTAGCCTTTCCTTATAGGACTTGTCCTCTAGACCTTTCACCAGATTTGTTGCCTTTCTTTGGACACACTGCAGCACCGCAATGTTCTTCTTGTAGTGAGGGGCCCAAAACCACAGTGTTTGAGGTGAGGCCTCACCGGTACAGAGGTACAATCACTTCCTTATTCCTTCTGGCCATACTATTTATAATACAAGCCAGGATGCTTGTTGATGTTCTTGGCCACCTACTGGCTCATATTCAGCCAGCTCTTGACCAGATACACCAGGTTCTTTCCCACTGGGCAGCTTTCCAGCCACTGTTCCTCAAGCCTGTTGTATTGTATGGGGTTGTTGTGATCCAAGTGCAGGAACTGGCACTTGGCCTTGTTGTACCTCATACCATTGTCCTCAGCCCATAGATCCAGCCTGTCCAGATCCTTCTGAAGAGCCTTCCTACCCAGCTTCGTATCATCTGCAAACTTACTGAGGGTGCCTTTGATCCCCTCATCCAGATCACTGGTAAAGATATTAAAGAGAAGAGGCCCCAGTACTGAGCACTGGGGAACACCACTTGTGACTGATCACCAAATGGACTTAAATCCATTTACCACAGCTCTCTGTGCCTGGCCATCCAGCCAGTTTTCTTACCCAGTGAAGCATACGCCCATTCAAGCCCTGAGCAGCCAGTTTCTCCAGGAGAATGCTGCAGGAAACAGTGTCAAAAGCTTTACTAAAATCTAGGTAGACAACATCCACAGCCTTTCCTCATCCATTAAGCAGATCACCTTGTCATAGAAGGAGATCAGGTTAGTCAAGCAGGACCTGTTTGTGAAATAAACCCATGCTGACTGGGCCTGATAGCCTGGTTATCTTGTATGTGCCTGGTGGTGGCACTCAAGATAATCTGCTCCATAACCTTCTGAAGCGCTGAAGTCATTCTGACAGGCCTATAGTTCCCCAGATCCTCCTTCCATCCCTTCTTGTAGATGGGCGTCTCATTTGCTAACCTCCAGTCAATTGGAACCTCCCTGGTTGGCCAGGACTGCTGGTAAATTTTTGGAAGGGGCTTAGTGAGCAATCCTGACAGCTCCATCAGTACCCTTGGGGGGATCCTGTCCTAGCCCCTAGACTTGTGTGTGTTTAAGTGGTGCAGCAGGTCACTGACCATTTCCCTTTGGATTATGGGGCTGCCTTCTGCTCTCCATACCTGTCTTCCAGCTCAGGGGGCTGGGCACTTAGAGAACAACTGGTCTTACTATTAAAGACTGAGTCGGAGGCAGCATTCAGTACCTCAGCCTCTTCCTCAGTCTTGGTCACTATGTTTCCCCATGCATCAAATAAAGGATGGAGATTCTTATTAGCCGCCCTTTTGTTCTTAATGTATTATAACAATATTTTTTATGGTCTTTTATGGCAGTAACCAGATTAAGTTCTAGTTGGACTTCTGCCCTTCTAATTTTCTCCTTGCATAGCCTCACAAAATCTTTGCAGTCTTCCTGAGTTGCTTGTCCCTTCTTCTAGAAGCTATAAACTTTCCTTTTCCTTCTGAGTTGCACCCAAAGCTCTCTGTTCAGCCAGGCCAGCTTTCTTCCCTTTGGTCTTCAGGACTGACTCTGAAGGGACTTTGTCAACTAGTCTCCTAAACAGTTCAAAGTCTGCCTTCCAGAAGTCCAAGGTGGCAGTTCTACTAACTCCCCAGCCCCTTACTTCCACAAGAATTGAAA
Source organism: Ceryle rudis (assembly GCA_033439905.1). NCBI lineage: Eukaryota > Metazoa > Chordata > Aves > Coraciiformes > Cerylidae > Ceryle > Ceryle rudis. The sequence continues at coordinate 142,362 of JAAGNO010000799.1, forward strand.
ACTCTACTATTTCATGATCGCTATGCCCAAGACAGCCTCAAACCTTCACGTCACCCACAAGTCCCTGTTCATGAATACCAAGTCTATCTTCCCTAGCTGGCTCTCTCACCAGCTGAGTCAGGAAGTTATCTTCCACACACTCCAGGAACCCTCTAGACTCTTTCCTCTCTGCTCTACTGTATTTCCAGCAGACATCCGGTTAAGTTGAAGCCCCCTGTGAGAACAAGAAGGTAGTCATTGCGAGACTTCTCCCAGCTACTTATAGAATATTTCCTCTGCCTCTTCATCCTGGTTGGGAAGTGTACAACAGAATCCCACCATGATATTATCCTTGTTGTCCTTCCCCCTGATTCTTACCTGTAAACACTCAACCCTATCATCACCATTGTCAATCTATACAGTCAAAATGCAACCTGACATAGACGGCCACTCCACTGCCTCTCCTTCCTGGCCTATCACTCCTGAAGACTTTATAGCCATCCAATGCAGCAGTCCAGTTGTGTGAATCAGCCCATCATGTTTCTGTGATGGCAACTGTGTCATACTGTACAATGGCTTCCAGCTCCAATAATAAGAATGGTCAAGCATCACATTGTGAGTGATGTGATGCTGCTGACCTGCATAATGACAATCAAATAAAATCCATGTTCTGAATGTGTTGCCTTTTTACTGCCTTCCTCATGGGGCCAGTCGTTTTTTGCTCACTAGCTGGTTGCTCAGCAAAGACTTCCATTAAGATTCTTGACTGCAGAGAGTTGAAGGCCTTTTCCCCTAATCTTTAATTCTTCATTTAGAACTGATTAAGGCATATTAGTCTAATTATGCCCTCTGGATAATTTATATAAATGTAAAGGTACAGAATATAACAGAAACATATTAGTGGATATATAAATTATATTCTACTTGTATTCAAAATCTGACTGCAAATGTTAGTAGCTTTTTAATATACAATTATGTATTATTCTTAATGTAAGGCAAAACTAATTTTTTTTGTAGGTATGGAATGAACTGCCTCATTCAATTTGAGGATTTTGCTAATGCTAATGCATTCCGCCTCCTGCATAAGTACCGGAACAAGTATTGCACTTTCAATGATGACATTCAAGGTAACAGACTTCTTTATTTTCTCTTCTTTTCCTCCCTCCTCTCCCTCTCCCACTCCCTCTCCCCCTCCCTCTCCTCTGATGCTCAAAAGCCAGAAAAATGAGTCTTAACTGATGTACCACAGGGAAAACAATGCATTGTCTCTCCTGTGATATTTGAAGAAGTTCATTACAGGTCACATTTTACCTTGCGTTTCCTCAGCCTGGGTTTTTGCTTAACCTTTCCTCTCTCAGTTATACCTCAAGCTTTATTTAGATATTCACTCTTCAGCGTTTTGGGGTTTTTTTTAATAGCTTACTGTGTGAATGGCTTTCCCATATGAACTATTAACTTCAGATCTTTGGGCAAATGTCAGAGCTCAAACCTGGACTGTACTTCTCTCAGGTTTTTTGTCACTACAGTGACAACTGCTCCACTGTACTTCCATGTGATGGAGTTTGCTTGATAAATGTCAAACTGTATTTCAGTTCTTAAATTGACAGCTCAGTTAAATATCCTTCTAATTTTCCTCAGAGCTGTATTCAATTTTATAGGGAAATTACCCCTCTGACTCTGCTTTCCCATCTGGATCATTTGTAGCAGCTGGCAAAAGGGAAAGATGTAGGATGGGAAACATCAGCAAGGGGGATTCCCCCAGTGCTCAGTCTACATGGGCTTCTTTTCCCTTCCCTTCTGAGAACACACAGGCAAGCAGGGCTGCAGTGCTGAATGCTGCTGCTTGGGTTGCCCTATTTCCTGTCAGAAAAAGAGCCCTGGAAAATAAGTTTCTCCAGAACAGTAAGTGCATTGGCTCTCACCCTTGAGAGGAGACTGAAGTCAGATAAACTGCTGGAGAGAGGTACCCAGGGAGGGTCCTGGGCACCCACTTGCCTCTTACCCCTTCACCTTTCCTTGTGTAGATGGAGGTCCCCAGCAGTGACAGGATCAAAGATGTGAGTTTTAATGTCTTCATCTCTAACAGTTTGCAGTGACACTTTAAGCCAGGCATGAGGAGTTTTCATTTTCCAAAAGTCATTCTTGGGACCTAGGTCTTGTTTCATGAACTCAGCGCATGGCAGTGGATTCAAACAGGGGTCTGTCTGTCTGATGCTAGGGATCTGGCTAGCCACGTGAATTATGTTTCTTTTACAAGCCTGTCTGAGTTTTACTTCTGCATCTGAAACAGATTATGGACAACAAACTCCCAGATGGGAAATAAACTAATTCTAAAATGTCATTTCCCTTGTAAAAAGCATGGTGCTTCTTACCCTAAAGGGTCTGAGTGTAGCCATGGCTACAAAAGTCCAATACAGCAAACATCTGGAAGTTTCCCTAGTTGTTTATAGACCCAGCTTCCACAGGGAATTCTCTTTCCTTGCAGGATGAAGGTCCTCACCCAAAATCAGAAAGAGACTCAACTAGAATGTAATTTTAAAGAAACAGAAGGGAAGCTTTTCAGCAAAAGTGTACCAAATATGGGTAAACTAAGCTGAGAAAGTCTTCAGTGTCTCCAGATGCATTTTTGAAATCACTTCATTCTCTCTGATGCACCTTGGAAGGAGGTGTCGTCATGTTCAGAACCACTGGAAGATATCTGTTTGGCTTTGACTGAGGTGCTGCAGCAGCTCTTGGTCTTCCTGAGAAGTGTAGCCATGTGCAGTCTTTTAATTTAGTCATTTTGCCCCCTGTCAAACCCAGCTGAGGCAGAGCAGGGTGCCGGCAGCACTCCCTTTCTACACCCGTCTTGGTTTTGGTGTGTCTATTGAAAGAGCTTCTGCTACTCAAGTGCAGTCAGTGGCTGAGGGCACGTTTCCATGTGTTAGAAGCTGTGCATTTGTTTTATGCATGTCTCTCAAAGCTTATGACGTGGTAGCTGGTTGTAGTTGTTGTTGATATGGATACATTTGAAAGAGTGGCCTAAATTTCTCTAGCCTTGCTGCCTCTGTGCAGGCCAATTATTTCAATTATTTCAGTTGTTTTGATTTTTTCCCCCACCCCTGTACTTTAAAATTGTCTTAATAGAAAATGTTAATATTTTCTTAATAGAAAACTTCTGCTGTATAAATCGACATAAATATTGTTTTCCTGTGCAGTATAATACTGTACATTTTTATTCTAGTGTTATAGCTGTATTTCTCTGTGCCCACAGTTGCAATGCTTTCCCCCATTATGGGCGCAGAGCCTGTATTTTATGCCAACAAAAATATTTACATGGAGAGATTGCACTGGATTGGAATTAACTTTGGTATCCATCATGACCCTAGATGTCATTAGTTTTTAACAGCTGTGCTGCTTAATTGCATCAAAATTTTTATGAAAAGAAACAGACCTAAAAAAAAATGTAGAGGACGTACAATTTATGATTATTATTCCATCTCACATGTGTGGCTTGATTTAAAGTATATGCTAGATGTTCATCAGACTGCCATTTAAATATTTAGGAAAATCATATCTGGAAGTTATGTTATGACCAATTTGATGTTAAGTCAGTTCGGTTCTCAGAAATCAGAATACCTCAGTCACAAGCATTCTTGCTTTTAGGATTTGATTCTTTTTAACATTATCATCAGAAATTATATATTTGGTACCTGGAAATTCTGGTTTCAGTTTCCAGTGTCAATTAAGACGTGCTGTAGGATTATGTGATGAGCACTTTTCTTCTGGTACCTTCAGGATATCACCTGTCCCATTACACAGTGGAAAAATTGCATTGAAATTAGTATGCTTTCAAGTATATCCCCCCTGTAACTTTTGCTTCCTTTTCCACATATATGTACAAGTAGGTGTATATGCGAGTAGGCATATGTACAAGTATTGTTCTGTTTCGTTTTCCTCTCATTGTGGGTTAAAAATATCCATTCTCATCACGTTCCTGAGCAACTGGTTCCAGCTAGCCCCACTTGAGCAGGGAGGTTGCACCAGATGATCTCCCAGCCTCAGCCACCTTGTGCTTCTGGGACTCCATCCCTTTCCAAATACACCAAATAGCTGCTCTTTTAAAAAGGCTCCATTGCTCCTTCACTGGAGCCCCCCTTAGCACTGCCTGCAGCTGCAGAGTGGGGCAGAGCACATGAAAAGCCAGTTCATGGCAAGGAGAAGGAGCTCCTATCTCTTAAAAGGGTCCTCTTGAACTGCCATGACCATAGCATTTTCCTCTCTAGCAACTGAGATTACACCTTTTAGATAGGATCTTTACTTTTACCTTTTTTCCTCAGTAAGTGTAGGAAAGGAATTATTTTTTTCCTGGCACTCTGTTCCATGTTATTTGGAAGAGTAGCCGTGTCAACATGTGATTTCTATTATGCTGTTAGTTGAGAAATATGAATTTTACTTTTACCACTTCCTAATCTTTTAGTCCAGAATGAACAGCTCAGATTTTAGGATGTCCAGCAGAAATTCCTCCCTTCTTGTTGGCTAGCTTTTTAAAATGAGGTGGGAAAAATGACATAAAGGTACTACTAATACTAGATTACAAGTCTTATTTTTTGAAACTTTAAATAGTGGACAAATGCTTCAGTGCTGTAAACTATTTCTTGCTAATTTAAATTAAACTACATTCAAGAAAAAATAAGTTCTTGTTCTTCATGTTTTGGGGCTTTCCCCCCCTTTTTTTTCTTTAACTATTGCATCTGCTGAAAGAAGACTACACTTAGCATGTGCTAACCCCAAAAGGCCATGGTCTTTAAGATGTCCTCTGTCATATTCCTGCTCAGTCATACAGTTTACGGTAACAAGTAAGGCTAAAGAATCTTGGACAGAAAACAGAGACTTGATAAATAGCGTACTTTGAAATTTCACATCTACCATATTTTAAAAGATATGACTCGCCTTCCTAGAAAGCTATTACAAAGTGTCTGCTGTCAAGAAATATTTGCTAATAACCACTTGCTTCTAGAAGTTTGGGGAAAATAGAACCAGTTTTCAAAAACATGTCTGTGAACAATGTCTGTCTTACTCTACACAGAAGGGATTTAACCTGTGCTCTGTGGAAGAGCGAGGCAAAACCATTTCTCTCCTTCCTATAGTGATGACAGTCGGAAAAGCAGCAAAATTCTGTTTCTGCTTCTTAATGTCTGCAAGAAGTGGTTAGGCTTTGGCAGATGGATGTGAGTTGCATTTTGATTCTTCTCAAAAACTTGAGTCAGTAATCAGGGTGAGATTTAAGGTCATGCTGTTAGCCGGAGCAGTTCCGGTTAAACAGATCTGCTATTCACACTGACAGTGCCTCTCTTTCAATAGGAAGGAATAAGGGAAGCTGCTGATGAGGAGTGATGACAGCCACTGCCAGCAGCAGTGATAGTGGGTTCAGTAATCTAATAAACTGGGTTATTATGCTTTTTAGAGTCAAATGGCTGAATAAAACCTATGTGGAGGACTTTTAAAATACCAGTTTAGAATAGTTCTTCTGTGCAAACCATGATTCATGCGAAATGCAGTATCTAAACTTTTATATATTGCTATTTAAACTTTTGTTCTGAATCACCTTCATAATGAACAAACAAGTAATGATAACTCACATCCTGTGTAAAGATTCAACACAAAATGTTACTGACATTCAATGTGGTATTTTATTCAAGTTTCATTATCTCTTTTCTTTTTCATTAAAACAGAAGATGGTATTGTAATAGAGCTTGTAAAAGTACCCCAGCTGGCACCACTTCATCATAGTCCATACAGCAGTACATCAGCCATGAAGATAAGCAGGATCCCAGCATTCAGTCATTAAAAATGTATGGTGTTTCATTTTGTATCTGTCACCAGAAATCAGCTTGAAGAGCACCTTTCTTGGCTCTCTGAGAAGTCCTCTGATGAGGTCAGGGGCCTGCGGTAGCCACAACTTCTGTCTTCAAGGCCTGGAAACAGGACCTTACTGTGCTCCAGTTAAGCTTTTCTTTTCAGGAGACCAGATCAATAGTTCTAGGAATGAGCCATGTCGTGTAGGCTTCCTCCTCCTCCTCCTCCTCGCTTGCAAGTACAGCTGTGTAATATAAAATAGAAGAAAGAATTTGGCATCCAATGAGAGGATGGAATTTTTTTATGGCCGGTTATGAGGATTGTTTGGTAGAGTACCAAGGGAAACTGAGAACATGGTCTGACTTCTTTCTTCTGCCTTTTTTGGTCTTTGCCAATTTGGCATTCACCAAAGGAAGACCTAATTTCATCTGGGAGAGAAATAAGCTAGCTCTTGGATTCTGTGTGGTGGAAGTGTCTCAGCTTGACGGCTGTTCCCAAAGCCATGCCTCAGAGGGACCATATTTTAGGGGGGGTTATTTATTTATTTATTTAGAAATGAGGGAGAAGAGAGTGAATTATCTCAGCTTTCAGAACAAGTCATAAAAATGACTAAATAACTCAAAATGACTAAATAACTAAAAATGACAAATTTGTATGGTATAAGCATTAAGTGGGTTGAGAACAAGGTGTCCTGTATTTCTGATGATTGAAGAAGAAAGTCATAATCAAAAGCACGTAATAAATTTTTTAGTTCTAAAGACATGTTTTTGAACTGTTATGGTGGATTTACTTCAGAAAGTGACTTTCTAAGGGACTTTTTGACTTCAAATTATGTTCTTAAATTTTATTACAGGTTACCTTCTATTTTTGAAAAAGTAACCATTCATGAAATTCAGATGATTCTACCTATAAACCACAGGTTCAAACCCAGCCTTCAACACCCAAAAGATGTCTTTTAGAAGAAGTTTCTTGCTACTTCTGTTCTTTTAGTTCCTTAGCTACATGTATTTGAAACCTAATGGTCTCTGTGCCTGCTGTATGAATATCTGTTTCAAGCATCTCCCTGAGTTCAATGCAGAGGTTACTGCTATCTCAGCTTTAAACTTTGCCTTGCTTATGAGAAAGTAGACTTGTGGATAGCAAAAGCTTCAGGGTAGCTGGATGTTGAGGGCAAATGTCCAGTGTGCAGATTCTGGGTCAAGAGCTTTTGGAGATCAGGTCATAGCTGTTTCATACTTTTTCCTGAAGGAAAAATCAGCACTAATATGAATTCTCTCAAAAGTAACCAGGTGGCTTGTAGATATTTGCAGTTAGTGCTGTGGTTGATAATGAACAGAACTGTAGGAGCCAGCAGATCGTCTCCTTGCAAGTTCTTGCAGGCTTCTCAGAATCATTTATGGCCTCATGTTTGGTTTCGTTGTGTCAGTCACTGGCAACCACAGCCTGGAGAAGGAAGAATTCGGTTCTTATTCCCAGAACTGAAAAAGGGGGACATCTCAGGGCCTGTGTTAGTCTCCCTGTGGTTTAACTTTCTCTGAATCAGGTAGGCATCATAAATCTTCAAAGACTGTTAAAACCCATTTTTCCATATTCAATACCTAATCGTTAGTGGCTGATAACTTTTTCAGTCCTGATAAAATCAGTGCTGTCCACTGATTTTTTTTTTTTTGTAGGAAGGTATTTTACAAAT
>JAAGNO010000800.1:0-14352 GCA_033439905.1 Ceryle rudis
GAGCTCTGAGCAACCTGCTCTAGTTGAGGATATCCCTGCTCTCAGCAGGGGGGTTGGACTAGATGACCTCTAGAGGTTCCTTCCAACCTAGACATTTCTATCTTTCTGTGTTTCTAATATATGCCCAGCTCACCAAAGCTATCCTGTGACTGTCAGGATTTCAATCCTTAGGATCCTGCAGCACTCCAGTTGTTATTGTTACAGATTATACCTTGCTGCGTTATACCTAAGATAACCAAAAGCCATATATATCAATCTACAACAAAGGCAAGATTGCTACTCACAGAGAGGATTTGTGTTCAGGTAACAGGTAACACTGAGTCCAAATTTTGTCTTGCCACTAACCAAAGGAGCATTAGTTCGGGATTTGTCAATGCCTTATATGAGAAGGTTCCATTGAGTAAGGTGCTGGCCAAATGGGTTAATCTGAAGGTGCCTTTAACCATCTCTTCTCCAGCTATAATTATGGATCTATATAAACTTACTTCACAAAGGCTGGTGTATAAATTAAGTGCTAGCTACCTCCTAGTTATGCCAATTTATTCACAATCCGCTGCATGTTTTGCTGTGTCTGCTTCAAGGACACAGTCATCAGCAAGCATGATTACCGTATCGATTTTGTGGAGCTTTGTAGTCCATTAGGATAATTGGAAGCACATCCATATTCTAGCATGCATTCCTTTGCTAACCAATACTCCTCAAAACATGTAAGACAAAAAGAACAATGTTGTACCCATCACACACCCTCATTCGATAATTGGAAGAGAATCAGTCACTGTACACTGACCTTTAATATCAGGGGATGGAACAGACTTATTTTATCAGCAAATTTCTCTTGTAGACCTGTAAAACACTGAAGAAAACTTATACTAAAAAAAAACCCAAACAAACCACAACCTTTCTTTTGCAAAACACCCCAACATGGCTGAAAACTGGAAATCTTTATGAGAAAAAGAAATGTATGGACAGTTATCAGAATTGAATAGCAGAAAAGGGTTGCTCAGTAAAGGGAGTCAAGCTAGCAGCTGGGGGTGACAGTGAGCCCAGCAGGGCAGCACCTTCATTGGCAAGTGCACAGATTCATGGTACCCACAGAAGCTGAGCAGAGTGAGCTTGAGCATGGTAATGAAGCTCATCTGAAGACCAGTGATCTCTGGAGAAGTCCCTGGTGATGAGGCAGATCTAAGGTCAGCCAGTAAGCCAAAGTGCATCAAGACTCATGGTCAGGCACAGGCACAGCTGCAGCATTGCTCAGGCAAATCCCAGTGGTGAAAGCCTGAGCTTAAAAGTGAAAGGGACAAGTGCTTATTAAGGCTTTGTAAACATCTTGCTCAGACAGCTCACTAACTCAAGGCCATACAGATGCCATATCAAATTTGGTCTCATGACCTGGTAACCAAAACAGTATGACATGGAAGAAGAAAGCGTTCACTGCCCTGACAATTATGGTCAAGAATAAGGTAGTGATGTTATATTATCTATTATCTCTCTATTTAAGCTGAACAGACTACGGCAATAGTTTAAAAACTATAATAGATTATTCACTTGAAATGTCTTCCTCATTCTCTTCATCTTCTATAAACTACTTTTACTATATGGAGGAAGTAAGGGCAAGAATTTCTTTTACCCCCGTCTTTCCTCAGAACCCCCAGGCTACCCATTGAGCAACACCTGCTGTGTCTGGCTCAGATTTGGCAGAACACTATTCCCTAGGAAACAGTCCCTGGAATGCTTAACAGAAACAAGAAGCATAATAGCTTGGCTGCCTTCAGTTGACCACACGTGTTCTATCCAGAACTTCAAGACACTAGAAAAGGAGTCCAGAAGCTTGGTTTCTCAGTTGGACCTCAGAACAGCACTGCAAATAATCTTTACTACAATAGAGAGCCCTCCCTAAAGCTCATACATATTGCAAGATAGCAAGCTTACAAAACATTTGCTTTCAGAATTGAATACTCTTCTTCTGCCATCGGAATCTATATTAACATTATTCATTGACTAGGAAGTCAGTCAACTTAAGAAGTTCCTCAAACAGTAGTTTCTACTGTCTTTTTATTACCTGCACAGTATAAATGTTCCAGAGATGTCCAGGCAATGTGTTCACTCATACTGCTTGCAGCTCTATGACCTTTTCATAGCAACTACTTAGGGTGTTATGCTTAAAAATTTTGACATCTTTGGACTGCATCTTTAGACTCCTCTCCAGCATTCAAATTGCTACTACTGATTTTCATGGGTTCAGAGCAAAGTTGTTACACAGCTGAAATCAACCATGAAGAAGTTAATCTAGTTCAGTCTTTACAGGCTGACTGAACACTATATTTTTCCTGTGTTTTAAATTTGCGCCATAGTAGAAACCTCAATAGCTTTATAAGCCCTACCCACAATGAACAGAAATAGGTTGTAAATACTATTTCTAAATATACCTAGAATTCAAGCTACTCAGAGGACAGAAAACAAACAACAATTAAAACCCAAACAACAAGCCAACCAAACAGAAACCAACCAAGAATGAATTTAACAAATTTAACATAGAAACTGTCATACTGCTAACCATCAAAACCCTCAGGTATTGGAAAAGACTTCTAGGGAAAGTGGCAAAAGCAAAATAGTCCATTATTTTTGGAGAAGATCACTGAATTTATGAAAATGAACATATAAAACACGGTGAGCACATAATAGGGACTGGACATAATAGAAAGGTGAAATATTTTGTGTCCTATCTGACTAAAATATCAAAAATATTATTCTAAATTCTGACAATTGAACTGGAAGTGACTCTTAAGAAAATACCAGACAAGGATTAGGTTGATTGTCCTCTAAACAACTCATCTGAGTGACTAATGTTGATGCCTCCTCTTGAATGCATTGTAATATTTCTAACAGTCTCTTTTTTAACTTTCTAAAGTATTGAAATGTCTGAAAGTTGTAGCTCAATGTGACAGCAACTGTGAATTACCTTCACTTTAATACTATCAAAAAACCACATTACTACACTACTACTGTATGACAGCACCTCTGAAATAAGGAAAATTTCAGGCCAGTTTCCTAACCCAGACAGTACATTCCTCCAATTCACCAATTGCTCAAATGAGGATAACCAATGGGTACGTTCTGATCTCTTTCCATAAATATATACAGTTTTACAAAACCTATACAAACAGCTCATTTCCACTTAAACATATCACAATGATTTATCTTCAGATTTCAATCCCTCCACTGAACTTCCTGTTCCTTTTTCCAAAAGTAAATGATGAAGTTAAAAAATTATACTCCTAATCAAATTTTCTGGTTTTTGCTGGAATGGAGTTAATTTTCTTCAGAGTAGCTAGTATGGGGCTATGCTTTGGATTTGTACTGGAAACCATGTTGATAATTCATGGATATTTTAGTTACTGCTGAGCAGTGCTTGCACAGAATCAAGGCCTTTTCTGTTTCTCACACAACTCCACCAGCGAGTAGGCTGGGAGTGCAGAAGAAGCTGGGAGTGACCCAGGCAGGACAGCTGACCCCAACTGACAAAAGGGGTATTCCATAGCATGTGACATCATGGTCAGCACATAAAGCTGGGGAAAGAGGAAGGAAGTGTGGAGGAAATCAAAACCATGGAGAAGGTCCTCTGCTATTCTGGTGAAAGCATAGCAAAGCAATAAACCCTAGATATTTAAAAAAAAAATATATTTTTAAAAATCAAAATAAGCCAGAACCTGAGCCAAAACTAAGATTTTGCAGTTTTAATTAGGAAGAGTGGAGAGGGTCCTTGTTCACATTCCAGACGTTCATGTCAAGCTCTTTTGAAAAAGCACTATATTTGCCAGATAAGTTCACCACTGCTCAGCTAGCATGAGGCTTATGGGAGCAATAGACTGCTGGAAGTTCATTATGTTGTCCACGGTGAAATGCTAACATCAGACAGCCATATGTTGCAATAAAAAGTTTGAGAGCCAACGAGTACTGAACAAAACAGCAGGGACACAGAGCTATATCACAGCAATGTCTGTCACAACATTCTGAGACATCGTGCACCTACAATCTTGACAAACAGTACAGGACAGAATAATTACATCATTGAGCAAATCCTGTTATACCAGGCATCTATAAAGGAGCCACTTCTCTCCTTCCCAAAACCTCTTATTCCATCCCTTCCCTTGGGAAAATTTAGCATTATCTTTTGCATAAAACTCCAACTGTTTTATGGAATATACAGCAATAAAACAAGTTTCTCCTCTCTCATCAGAATATACGGGCTTCAGACAGTATCTAGCAAAAAAAAGAAAAGTATCTGCATTACTAGAGCAGAACAAGCCACAGGGCAAAGTTTGTAACTGATCCATAAGAAGAAAGCTGCACTTATAGCAAGCCCAGCTGCTCTCTGTTAGTGGTATTACCTCTGTCTAGCCCTAGTTTAATCACGGGGTTCGCAACAGTTGCTCTTAAAAACAAATCATTAACACTTGACACAAATGATGAGGTTTGTTTGGTTTTTTTTTTTTTTCAGAACCTTTCCCATTCATACCAAAGGCCCATTCATAATCTTCCTTTTAAATTGCAATGCCATATCAGTCCATTCAGCAAGTAATTAAGTCTAACACTTGATCAAAGTAAAACACAATATTGTTTCCTTTAGCTTAATTACTGAGAAAACATTTAAGTAAAGAAACAGGCGTTTTAATTGCTTACAAAGGAAGAAAAGGACAAAAATCTCTATGATTTGTGGTTAGAAGATTGTATCTGAGGACAATTTTAAAGGTTTCTTTTTTTGGAGGAGTACATAGCATTTTTGATTGGGTAATGTATTGTTTTCCAAGAAATAACCTGTATCTTTGACAAAATTGGGAAGTTAGAATAAGTGTGGAGATTGTTTAATAAAATAAAAAAGCTAATATTCAATGTTAAGCTTTAGCAAGTCTTTTTGTAATAATCTAAGGAAAAAAATCATGTCTGTGTCTGTCTGCTGAGGTTTTGGAAAGTTTTTTTTCCTAAACTGATGTAGAAGTCATTGATTTCTGATTTAGGATAAACCAGCATGTGTTCACATACTTAATCTGCATAAGTATCAAGGCAGCTTGCATCCTGGGCAGCTGCCTACAGGATCTGATGTAATCGTATTCCTAGAAACATCATGTGGAACAAGAGGGCTTAGGGAAAGTCTGAGCATCCATTTCCATACCCAAACAGCAAAATTACTTACTAGCTGTATTATGATCTCTACTTATTAAATCTGTTAATAAAATTAAAATATCATAGAATACTCTAAGTTGGAAAGGACACTTAAAATCATCGTGTCCAGTTGTTAGCCCATCACTGCCAAGTCCACCAGTAAGCCATGTCCTTAAGCACCACATCTACAGTCTCTTAAGCACCTGCAGGAATGATGACTCAACCACTTCCTCGGTCAGCCTGGTCCAAAAAGTAAAAGGACTATTGGGACAGCAGCAAAAATAATAATACATTGTAATCTAATGTCAGCACCATAATATATGTGAATTTATATTTGTGCACACATTTGTTAACACAACTTCGTTGCAGTCTTTAAGCTTCTGCTTCACATTTAGTCAAGCTCCTTTCTACAACAGGTTTCAACAAGTGATCATCAGGTAATTTAATTCTCTCTGAAATGCTGTATTTTTATCTATTATCATTTTCTGTCAGTAAGTGGGATAAAATTGGTTTATTTTTTAACATTTAGTCTCCAAATATGGCTTATCAAAATTCACAAACTTTTTGTATTATTACTCTATACTTTCAAATATTGGAGGTTGGGGGGGTGGGGTGTGTTTTAGGATGTTTGTATCATAGATTAGAATTTCCTATGTTGTAAACTTAGACTTTTCATAAAATGTGATATGGACAAGATACAGTAACCACTACTAAAAGGATATATTTCTATGTTAAAGACAAAATTCAAGTGATCTTGATTTAGCTACAGAAGCAAATGTGTCTTTTAGTTTATGTGAAATGGAATTGCTATTACTATTCTGCTTAGTACTCTGATTAACTTCAGGAGATACAAATTTTTAAATTTCACTCTTTAGGAAAATTCTTCATGTATCAAGCCAGATCACTACATTGATTGAGCAATATTAAATTAACAGCTTCTGAAGACTGCAATACCAAAGCATTAAGAAAAAAATAAGCATAATTTGTGGAATAATAAAGGTAGTTTATGCTGAAACTTATAGTTGTCAACAAATGTCAAGAGAAAGGCTCTACTTAGAGGTGATCTTTCACAGTACCACCAAAACAATCTAGCAGGCAGATGCTGTGTGAAGTTGTGATCCTGTCCCCTCATTGCCTCAAACCCCCATCAGAAATTCATGCGATTTCCTTCATACTTCTATAGGTATCAAACTGACTGTATGGCAAACTGATCCTGGAAGCTAAATGATGGAGAACTAACCCTACAAAAAAAATATTTTTTTTCTTCTGTTTAGTGTCTTGCACCAGCTCACCATTGGGTCAGACAAGTGCTGGTGCTGACAGAAGAAGCAGAGCAGAAGGGTGATGGAAGCAGAACCGTTTCTGTGAAAGAAGGCTAACCAATAGATCATGTTAATTAGGTTATGCACCTCCACTAGAAGAAAAGTTTTGATAGGTTTCTCACACATTGCTGTAAAAACATTCAGCTGTAACTATCAAAATCTGCAGTGCTGCTACAATGCATAATTTCCCATGAAGAAATAAATTTAACTCTCTCTCCTTGAGAAAATAATAGCTACATTATACAGAATGCATTTGGAACTATTGGGAAAACTGTTTCAGGGGACCAAATAAAGATTTTCAGCCTGGTGGGGAGAGACTGAAGCTGACATCCATTGCTCTGACTGATGGACAGGTTTGAGATCTGGAGCAAAACACCATTAATCTATCCATAAAGTGAATAGCAGGCTCCAGGTAAAATACTTTTCTTTAAGTAATAAACAAACCCAGAATAAATATTTTTATTGCTTTCAGGAAAGAACTGACACAAAGAATGTCAGAAACCAAGTTTTATGCAGCAGTCTGTTTTTATTAGAACATGACAGAGGAGTTTACTGTAAAAATGTAGAATTACAATGAGGAACATTTTAGCCCATAACCTTTTCTTGATATTCTGTTTGCTCTTAATCACCTGTAAGTTCACTTAATATAAGAACTATGTTTTCTTAAATATCATCCTGTATAATCTGGGGGTAGGGGAACAAATGAGAGAGAGAATGTACATTCTTAAGCAGTCAGATAGGTACACTGGCATTTGCACAGAATGTCAGATGTTGAGAGAAATCAAATAACTGCATTTCCTCTCTAGCTGTCAGCCTTGCAAGGTACTGTTGCTGTTGCAAAGATATTTCTAGGAAGAATACAATTCAAAAAGAAGAAAGGGTGAAACAATCTTAATATATAAGAAGACTTTGTAATAATTACATCTTGCTTAGGCTAAACAATCTTGCCTCTGACTTTAGCATGGTGTGTGAAAGGCATAGGGCATGCACTGACTGTCAACAGGCATGTTTCTGCTGGTGCAGAGAGCTGGGCAACAAAGAAATCAGCCACTTTTCAGTTCACATCTAATAGGTGCTGATGGAGATTCTCTGGGCAGAGGATGTTTATTCTCATGTTTGTTGTACTAGAGCATTAATAAGATCATGAAAGTGACTGGCTACATTTAAGCTGCAGTGGTAGGGGAGGTTTGGGTTCAACGACTAAGACAGAATAGTAAATGAGCAAAGGAAGAGAAACAAGGAGCTGGCTTGCACAGATTAGCACAGCACAGGTATCCTGTCAGACACTGGATGATTTGCCTTATTAAGTATTCATTAAAGCATGTAGAGGGACTTCGTGGAAGGAAACTCAGCTTGACAGACAATCTGTACACAGTACCTGAAAAAAAAGCCACTTAAATCCTATGTATAGCAGAGAACTTAGAATCAAAAATTGATGCTTATATGCAACTTCCTTTATTAGTGATATCTGTGCTAGACATTCCACAGACATTTATATGTTTACAGAATAAGAGATGATGTAGTACTTTTGTATTCTATAAACAATTGTGTATTATATTAAAGCAAAAGAAGATAATGGGGCAATTTAAAGAATAGGGGTTTTTTTCTTCTTTAATCATGAGTATATAGTGGAAATACCTGTTTGAAACTGCCCATTCAATTACTCTAGATATAAGTAGTTAAAGGGTTTCTTTTATTCTTCTTTCAATAACTTATATAAGTAGTTGAAGGGTTTCTTTTATTCTTCTTTCAATAACTTGGACTTTTCATATTGAACTTCAAAAGATGGCTGCCAGGAAAGGTTTTAAAACCAACACTTATGGATGCATTAACAGAAGTTAGTAAAATATCTTAACTGCTACAGACACAGATGACCAGAGTCAAGGAAGACAACTTCTTTCTATTCATCCAGTATTGAAATTTGAATATTCAATATTGAGATTTGACTACCTTTCACAAAGGACAACTGTTCTTCCCTTAAGCCCCCAGTAGTTTTCTCTCAAATCTATACCAGACACCCCAGTTCTAGCTTCTGACTGCTTGGGGAGTTATAGCTTAATATAAATGAGCTGAAAAGTTGAAAAGCAAACTTCAGATATGTAACATCATTTCTCTTGCAGACCCCTACAGCTATTATTCCATATGGTTGCTTGTTGCAGAATTGAAGTGTATTTTCTTTTACCATAATCAGAGTTGCATGCACAAAAATAGTTGCTGAAACTGTTCTCAGTGCCTCAGCTAATTTTTACATTAAAGTTTGCTGCTGTTCAGTTGTATAAGTAGGTAGTTCACCAGATTCAAAGAACTTGCATTTTTAGGTAAAGGATTCAAGTTTAAAAAAAAAAAAAAAAAAGTATACACACAAAAAATCTGTAACTATTCACAAAGCTAATATTCAGTACAAGTAATTTAACTACAAGACTAGGAAAGTTGCAGAAAGTGATATCCTGCCATAAAAATACTTAATTGTATCTTCAAAACATTTAAAGTGCCATCTGTCTCATACAGAAATGGTTTCTTTGTTGTTTCCTCTATTTTTTCCAAACCTTTATGATGGTGAAGAAGGGGAGCAGAGGCTGGAACAGCTCTTTTTGATTAATTTTACACCAGTATGTCTTAGGGCACCCCTGATCTATTGAGTTCCTTACTTTTATGATTTTAGCTTTGGTCTTGCAAATCATTCAGATGCTTTCCACCAGTGGAACAGTAACCTTTAGCTTTTATAGAGTAATGCTGTACAGAATCAAAGTACAGGCAGCAGTCAAACATTGCACTGACATTTAGGAAGCAGATGATGCCATTGGGGAGTAAAAGGGCCTCACAGCAGGAGTAAAACTGCTGAAGTATCTCTCGAAAGTTACCTTACAGATATTTTAAACTAAACAGATAATCCTGCCAAAAAGCATGGTTACCTGGACTGTGGTTACATCAGACCTGTGTTAAATGATTATCACCCTAGCTATCTCTCCACAACACACTGGTAGTTGCTTCTCCATTCTATCAGTTTTACTAGTCACTTGACAGAAGGCTCTGTTTGTTTTTTGTTGTGTGATTTTGCATTTTTTTTCTTAAAATCATTTTATTTCACAGAAGTGAGACAAATGTTCAAGCCATGACAAGGACAAATACTGAAAAGATATTGTCTCCAGTGTAGTGCAGAGAAAGACAGAAGCACATGGGAAAGAAAAGAAACTGGGAACTGAAATCACTGTCTCAGGCAGAATAATTTATGTAAGCAAGGAACTAATCTTCTAAATCTCTCCCATGCAATTTTGCTTATTATTCCTCATATTTCAGGGAAACTGCTGTGTAATACCTAGCCCCTTACACTTTCCCCAAAATAAATTATTGCAAATGTCAGTGCTTTCACAATATACCAATATATAAATATTATAATGTTACTGACTGTGGTTCATCTCTCTAAGTGGCTGAAGAACTACAACACTATTACTGAACAACAATTTCCTGTGAAAACACATCCTTCTGCTGACAGTGGAAGGAACATGTCTGTCTCCATTTCACAAGCTGTATTTTACATGCTAGTCACTTTTGCAACAGTATGACAGGAAGTCCTTAGTAAGAAAACCAAAAATTAAACATTTATTTATCTCCTAAATTACCAGTACAAATCTTACAATAGGATTGCAGAAGAGCCTACAAAACGGACAAACAAAAACCCAAGCCCCTACTCATTTCAAAATATGTGAACATGGCATCTACACAATCTCCTAGTATCAAAGTGCCACATCTGGTATTCCACTGCTTTGGGGTACTAGGACACTTTGCCCAATCTTATTTTGACATCTCTTTGGTTTAGTCTAAGCAGAGGCAAAGATTTTCATGTACAAGCTCCCGTGGGAACCATGAGAATAAAGTTCATTAAAATATTCACAGTGTACTATTTGGTTCTGTGCAATTAAAGTACTCTTGTCAAAACCTATGTTCTTTCTTGTAATATTTATGTTACTGCAAGGCTATAAGTCAAGTGAAAAAAAATAGTTAAAAACAGGTCTGCTAGAATGATAAATTGCTTGCCTGGCAAGAACAAAAGATGCTTGGTAATTCTCAATTTTAAGAAACACCTTTTCTATCTGAAAGTTTCTGCATGTACGTATATATGAATGAAACCTAGGACAGTTTGCAACTGCACTTGCAAACTGGTTGTATATCTTCTTAGGTTTTTTAAGAGACTTTGGTGAAATGTGGCAAAAGAGCAAACACTGAATGAGGAATCTTATCAAACAA
The DNA here is from genome assembly GCA_033439905.1 of Ceryle rudis. NCBI lineage: Eukaryota > Metazoa > Chordata > Aves > Coraciiformes > Cerylidae > Ceryle > Ceryle rudis. Next base: position 10,728 of record JAAGNO010000800.1, read on the forward strand.
GTAGCAGTATGTTGCTTTACCCCAAAGATTGAAAATTTAACAGAAAACTGCCCCTGGTAAAACTGTTTAACATCAAGTATACCAAATGGAATCATCTACAGTCAGATACGTGAGCAAAGCTTTTGAGTTTTACAGATGATCAAAACTGTTAGAAATAAGCCCAAACACTTTTTAAGAAAAAGGAAGAAAAAGTGATTTGCAAGTGAGCCGTTGTGGATACACTAGCATCCTAGAAGGAACATCCACAGAGATGAACAGCAGGTTCTCTGGAGTCAACAAATGCTTCTTGACACAACCTCCAGCTGCACAATTAGTGCATGGAAATAGTGTAGCTCTTCTTTTGCACAGTTCTTCAATAACTGTCTACATCATCATCTATTTCTCCTAACTCTTCCATCCTCTGCCATATCAACATGTCATGGAGTAAGTGCAGGCTTCTCCCTTTGGATTAAGAAGATCAGAGAGTTGTCTCTCTGTTTCTTTGCCTGCCACTTTGCCTTCACTCCTTCCCGTCTTGTGAAAGAGGAGTCCAATCTTTCAAGTGGGTAGATCATTCATGTAAATTGAAGATTTTATTCACTGCTTCCCAGCAAGACATTCACCAAACTTAAAGCCATACATGCGTGACCTACAAAGGATATGACTTTTTAAGGATGATGAGTGCCTAAACCTCCATGTGAAAGAGATTCAATATTATTTTCTTCCAAGATATTCTGATCCTTTTTGTAAAAGGTAGGCAAACAAGTTTACTGCATAAGATAGGACAGCTGTGATTTTACCCTGTAAAATATGAAAAGTGGCATTCAGCTTTCCCTAGCTGCTGATAGATAGATTAAAAAGCACCATTTCACTTCAAAATGGTTAATTTCAGTGACCTTTACTTTTAAAAGGAAGATGAAAAGGCGTACACAAATTACTCTTGTAGGCAACTAACAAAATCAGGGTGCTCATTTTATGAAACTAGTGGCTTTCTTAACATGCACTCCCCTCAGCTAGGACATGAAACTTTAGGACATTCTTTGCAATCTCAAGAATGAAATGACAGTAACTGTAAAGATCTGTTTCTACACTTTATATTAAGGTCCAAATCCAGAGCTGACACATTGTAGTAAACTCTTGACAAGATACAAAATTGCAAGGCTGCACCAGACGAGAAGCCATACCTGCTTGCTTCATTTTTCTAGGGACGATTGCTGTCATGAGTAGATCACTTGGTTCTATCAAACTGAATGGGCAGTGGGATGCCTGCTTTCATTTGTGGAAGACACGCACACTGGGAATACCAGCAAGTAAAGCTGAGAAAATACCAGCTAGTGCAAAGATGACAAAGTCTGGAAAAAAACAACCAACCAAACAAAGCAAAATGAAACAAAACAAAAAACCCACACACAGATAAAAAATGATAGTTCTAATAGCCACTGCATATCAGCAATGGAGACAATTCCAGGTCACTGCTGGATTGCACTGTGTAATAAGACAAATTCTTTACTTAAGTACACCCTTGGAAATAAATGAAATAGAACCCAAACTGATGTGTCCCACTCCTTCATTAAAAATAAATTAAAAAAAAAATTAGAAAAAAGCACATTGCATATTTGTCCCTCTCAGTCATGATGTCCTAACAATTTCCACGTGTAAATGCAGAATTATCAAGTTAAGGAAAAGCCTAAGACTGGAAACCAGTTTATCTCACACATACACACCCACATATATATACATACATAAGCATACTGTAACTTTGTTTTAACTAATGTAAAAAAAATAAACTGTTAACATTCATTACAGCACAAGAACTACTATGAAGAAGTTTCAGCACCATTAGTAAATCAACTGGTCATATGCTCTACATATTGAGAGAGCATGTCCACAACAAATTTCAGCTATGATTGTTGCTAACCTGTAAAAGTCTGTACATTACCCTAATTCAGGATCAAAACCTGTAACTAAACTCCACAATAAAGTCAAACATGTTTGTAAAAGCAACATGCTACCATTATACAGTAGAAATCTAGAAGGATTTAGTATTAGATTTCTAGAAGAAATCAGGAAGGAGAAAGGCATATCTCCTACTGCCCAAGATAAAAGTCTCAATAGTGAAAGAACGGAAAGAAGTGTACAACTGTTTCCCTTTCCCTCAATACAAAAACATTACTTTTATGAACATGCCCTTAGTAAACTTCTATGTGAACATCTACATTTGTTTTAAATTATAATAATTAAAAAACAAAAAAAATAAAATAAAAATCTATTTTCTATAGTCTCCTATATGGCTCTGCAGAAAATCTGTCAGGAACAATGCCAAAGTTTAGTTTGCATGGATGGTTCCCACAGTCCAAGCATCTTCCCATTTTTTTTTTTGAATTGCCAGCGAAACAAGCCTTAGCATCACAGTGAAAGCCTTTTTTAAAACAAGAGCTAACTGGTGCTTGCTTGCTTCCTTCCTCTTGTTCTTTTTGTTCTTCTCAGAAAGGAAGCTTTAGACATTGAAAGCTGACCTCTGCAACTTCTTTCTCAAGTTAACATGGACTAACTTCCATCTGACTCCTTTAAAAAAAAATTTTTACTTTGGTTTGTGGAAACACATGGAAAAGGCAGAACACCTGGCATTTACTTTCCCTCCTTGGACACAATCTGCTGATCAGTCAAATAATTATCCCAGAGAAATTACTGGAAACAAGCATAAAAGTGTTCCACTAGACGTTCAAACTCTGTTGCTGACATGTTTTATTAGGTCATTTTGATCAGAAGTGAAAAATTAAGTCATTTGTCCAGATTGTAAATAGCTCAGAAACATGCTTGTATCCGGCATGCTCTGTATAAATGTTATCTCGCTGCAAGGAATGTAGCCAGCATCACCATTAGGCTTCTGAAGTGGCAGACTGTGGGAAACACCTCAACAGAAAGCAAGAAAAAAAAAAAAAAAAGCCAAAATGGTCTATTTACATAATTAAAAAAATAAATAAATAAAAGGAAGGAGGTAGGGGAAATCTTCAAAGAGATGATGCACAGAGTAAGTATCGTGTAAAACACCATTAAAGCTATAATCACTCACTAAAACTCACTTTTAATACATTCTGGTACTTCTGTTGTGTGCTGAGTGTACCTGTACCTCTGGGATGTTCCCTTAAATAATGTGACTTGTAATTAACTGTTTCTACAGATGTTTTAGGCTTCTTAGCTCTGTTCTTGAACAGCCTTCATCCCTCTGTGCAGTCACTGATACAAATGAGATATTGCAGTTTCACAATAGCTCCCTAACTAACTACAGAGACAAATAGTAAATATGTGACTTTCCTCATATCATTCAGGACCTTTAATAATCACTTCCATAGCACTCCTGGGCATTTCTCAAGGTTTTTTTTTCTTTTTTTTCACATTTTCCTTTGTGTGTGACTGGTTGTCTCAGCTTCACATTAAAAGCAAAAGAGTACAAGTGGTTATCTTCAAAAAAGAGAAAAAAAAGTTCTACCTGTATTTCATGGTTTTTTGTTTGTTTGCTTGTTTGTTTTTCTGTAGAAGTTGTTAATAAGAACAAGATATGTTATATGAGTATATGTGGAAAACATTCTCTGATTCTCACTAATTAGGTATATTCAATATCAGGCACAATACTATGGAAGACAAT
>JAAGNO010000800.1:14452-33873 GCA_033439905.1 Ceryle rudis
CCCTATAGCAACTGTAATTCTGGGGCTAGGGTGGAGATAGAGGACTAGGATGCATCTTTCACCATTCAGCAAGATCTGCTTATGATGCACAGAACTGAAGCTGTACCTCCTCCTGCTCCCAAGTATAAATCCTGCAGGATGTATTTCTAAAGTTGCACTTTAGTATGGGGCTCAGAGTTTGTTAAACAGTCCTTCAGCTTTGCATCAAGCACAGAATAGCTGGTCAGTCAACAGAGGTGATTGTCCCACTCTGTACTGCACTGGTGCAGCCTCACCTCAAGTACTGTGTTCAGTTTTGGGTGCCTCAATATAAGGACATTAAACTATTGGAATGTGTCTAGAGGAAAGTGACCAAGAAGGTGAAAGATCTCCAGGGCAAGACTTTCAAGGAGCAGCTGAGGTCACTTGCTTTGTTTATGTTGGAGAAGAGGAGGTTGAAGGGTGACCTCATTGCAGTCTACAACTTCCTCAAGGTGGGCAGCAGAGAAAGAGGTGCTGATATCCTCTCTCTTGTGACCAGCAATACAACACAACGAAATGGAATGAAGCTGCATCAGGGGAAGTTCAGATTGGACATTAGAAAAAGGTTCTTCACTGAGAAGGTAGTTGGTCACTGGAAAAAGCTCCTGTGGAAAATGGTCACAATACCAAGCTTGTCAAGAGTTCAAGGAGCATGTGGACGACACTCTTAGTCATATGGTTTAGTTTTAGGTAGTCTTACAAGGAGCAGGGAGTTGCACTCAATGATCCTTATGGGTCCCTTCCAACTTGAGATATTCTATGATTCTGATTCTAATTAGTAGCTAATTCAAATTAATTTAAGGACAGAGATAGCTTGCAACTTAAGGTAAGAACTTCAAAATTGGCTCATCTAAATTAATATGAAATTGTTTTCATCTTGATCTACCCTTATAAATGAAGGTATTTTCTGGGTTAGGATCCCCTACTATAGAAAAAGTGGTACTTTCAGAGTGATCCATTCCATGATATAACCAGTGAATTGAATTTCCATCTGGAACTGTGTTTCTCTTTAGCAGACAGTGAAGTCCGTGTGATTCTGATATTAGAAAATTAATTTTATTCAACTGAAAGTAAGTAAAATGAATCCTGCTTAAATGACAACTGGAAGGACAGGACAGGAATTGTTATTAGTTCAGTGGAAAACATGCTGGCTCTCCACATCACAGGAAAAAAAATATTTCAAGGGACACTGACATTAGATGAAGCACTCCAAAGAAAGAGCAATGGGATACAAGTATACTACGAGTGTGGTAGTTTTATCATTTTAGATTAGTTCAGGATTGTGCTTTTGAAACAAATCTTCTGACTCTCCCCACTTGCTGGTTTTTGTTTCACACCTGGAAGCAGACACTAAGAGCAGAAGCAGCATTTCTTTCAGATGAGGCTGAAGCAGAAGATGCAGTCCTATCTCTAATGTACATTCAGTCCCTGGGACCAGGTTAGACCTAGTCCAAAGTCCCCTTCATGAATATAGTGTGGTCTTCCAGTTCTCAGCTCCAATTGCTTTGTTTTATAAAGCATCAGTTCTCTTGCTTTATAAATCTAGTCCTATGAAGATGCATTAATGTTAATTAATGACTCTTCAACTCAGTCTGACGTGAGGAGGTCCTCACTTGTTTGCAGTGGTACAAAAGAGTTCACACCGCTGCCCAGTTTGTATTGTAGACATGTGTAAGTCAAAAGACACAAGATGCAATTACAGAATAAAAGGAAAAGCTATCAAAATGTTTACTTCAGCTTTTTCATACATTACTCACACTTAAGAAATAAGTCACAGAAGCACTTCCATCTGTTCTTAGCTTTCTTTGTTCTTTAGCGTCAACTTTTTAATGTAGCAAGAAAGCTTTAAGTCATTATGAATGGGCTGTTTTGTTCACAACAGATTTTTAAGACCTGAAATTTACAATCTAGAACACCATGCTTAGGCAAACAATTTACTTCTCAGACTGTTAAAAATGAATGTGGCAAATCTATACTCCAGACTTAATATTTAATAACAGCTTATAACACTTTCTGCAAGTAACTCTGTGAAGGCTTGGAAAATATATTCATTATTCATATTTCTGAAAACAATAGAAAGGGTTAGATTAAATGAAACATACACACATTTTAAAGTGACCATAAACCCCATGTATTTAGAAACAGACTGTGCTTTGCTACATGTTTGCCCAAGTATATAAGTGTTGTTTTACTACATATTAATGGATGTCTCAGTTAATGTTTTAGTATTTGGTAACAGTCAATAGCTAAAGTTGGGAAAAGAGGGAAATCCCTGAATTTCCATCTAGAGTAAAATTCAGATCTCTAATGTGCTTTTGTTCTGACCCAAGCCTACTCTTCTAAAAAACTTCAGTGTCTTAATCTTGGAAATGCTAAAACTCTGTATGTCAGGGAGATTAACTCCTTTCCCCCCCCCCAGCTTCTTGTTGTGCTTTTTTACATTTCACATTTTCCATAACTCCAGTGATGAAAGGATCAGTAGCTCAGTTAGGAAAAGCTATGAACAAGACAAGAACATCATATTAACTACAATGTTTTTATAGCCCCTAGACCTGCTCAGTCAGAAAGGTCTCCAGAGTTTTCAACTTTTGAGTTTGGTGACTATTATTTATGCAGCCTAAGCACAGTATATGTGTCAAAGTACCACTGACACACTTGGACCATCAGCTCTAGAAATCTTTCCCAGCACTTCCACCACTTTCCCAATACCATTTTGGGAAGCTTGAGCAATAGGAAGCGTGCTTCTGTCCTGTTATTTACCATCCATCTTTTCTGACACATTTTATCAGCAAGTTCCTAAACAGGTCTACTGCTGTCTAATTTTTCATAACATTACTATGAGGAATTTTTGGCTAATATTAAAGATGTTAATCTTTAAAATCAAAAAAAAAAAGAAAAATAAATAAAATTGAATTCTCTGTCAGCCCAGACCATTTACTGAATCTGAAATGCAGAGAACAGGCTCATATATTCAGGAAAAAACCCTATGCAGCATTAGGGATGACAACAGTCTCAACTAAATCAACCCCACATCTCAATGTACTGTTTACAGGGAACCATCAATTTTTTCAGCTCTCACATGGGTAAGTATTTGTATTTGGTTTTAATAAAGTGTGAAGATTTAACTTCTATCCATTCACTGTGCTTTTTAGCAGCTATGTCTGCATATCCTTATTCTTCTAACTTCAAAGAATCCACAGGAGAAAACCCCAATACTATAATCCTAGCATTGCGATATAACTCTCATTTGCAATTCGGGCATAAACCTGAATATGAACAAGTTAACTTGCTGAAGCAACTATATATTCTTTTGGCACTAACAATGGGAAGGTCAGCAGACAGAACTTTAATTTAGACTTTAGCATTCAACATCTTACTGCAGTTTCTGGGCATAGAGAAGCAAAGCATCATACACTTGGTATCACCATATTACCAGGAGATAAGATTTTTTTAATTCAGTAATAAAAAAATGATATATTTTTCCTATTTGCACCTGTAATAAGCCTTTTACCCACCAAGCCTCTAATCACTATTAACTTCAATTTTAGCAACAGTAACAAGATAGCAGTAAAGTATCAAGACATAAAAAGATACCTAAGTATAGTAAATGCTATGATCACTCATGGATATAGAATCACAGGATGGTAGGGATTGGAAGGAACCTCTGGAGATCATAGAATCCAGCCTCCCTGCCAAAGCAGGATCACTTAGGGCAAGCCATACAGGAACACATCCAGGTGGGTTTTGAAAGGCTCCAGAGAAGGAGACTCCACAACCTCTCTGGGCAGCCTGTTCCAGGGCTCCATCACCCTTACAGTCAAGAGGTTTTTCCTCATGTTGAGGTGAAACTTCCTGTGTTACAGTTTGTGACCATTACCTCTCATCCTATCACTGGGCACAACTGAAAAGAGACTGGCCTCTTCTACTTGACACCTACCTTTCCGATATTTGTAAACATTCATAAGATCCCCTCTCAGTCTTCTCTTCTCCAGGCTAAGCAGCCCCAGGGCTCTCAGCCTTTCCTCACAAGAGAGATGTTCCAGTCCTTTCATCAACCTTGTAGCTCTCTGTTGGACTCTCTCTAGTATTTCCATGTCCATGCACACAAGGATTTATGAAATGTTTCTAAATGTAGAACACTGAGTATTCCACTTACTCTTTTTTTTTTTTCCAGACTTCTTGTAGAGATGAGCTGTGTTTTCCTCATCTCTGATCTTAAATACCAATACCCAAATATTTATGTGATTTATCTTATTATTGATTTATCTTATTATTATATACAGACTTAAGAACACTTACCCACTTAACTTATTTAGGTTCCAGCTTCTTAGCATAACGCTACACATACTGGGGGAGAAAAACAAAAGAAAAAAATATTAGGATTACTGTTATGCCTTGTTTAATTTCATTTCCCACTGAAACATCAAGGAAAAATGTTTCCTGGGTCTAAAGTGCTATATTCCATTATTTGTCTCTTTTTGGTCATTATTTTAAAAAAGCGTACCACCCTCTCTGTGTTAATGATAGCTTCTGGTCCTATTAGTTTCAATGGGAACAAGAACATATTCTTGTCTACCATTAGTCATCTAACTCATTCTCCCCTTTCCTACAAATCATACCTGGATACCCACTCATTTATCATATATATGAAACTGAAGCATTACCACAGGCTCCTTGTAAGCTCTCCCAGCTTTCACTGCTGTTGCATATACCTGCCCAGCATCTCTCTGACTCTGTCTCCTTACCACATTTCAGAAGCTTTTTCAATCTGCCAAGTTGTGCATGCTATGTGGGGAAAAAGCACATGACATTGTTATGCAGCTAGTTTGAGTAAATGAAGATTTTTTTCCACTGCCTACGATATGCAAGATGAAACCATTTGGCTGCAATATGCATTTCCAAATTTTAACAGTGTTGTCACAGAACTGTTCTATAGAATACATTTGAATCATTACTCCATTTCTATATTATTCCTTTATTTCATATGTCAAATATTCTGTTAGACATAACTATGCCCACTGGGGACTGGGCCCAGCGGATTTCTCCTGGCCCAGAAAGGCTGGTGCAGTTCTGTCTCTCCAGGATGTAGTTAGGCCAAGCACATCTTCCAAATAAGTGTAAACACACACACAACAAACATGGATGTATGATCAACCACATAGACTGCCACAGAGAGCAGTGCCTTTACCTGCACCCACACAAACAAAGGACTGACATAAACTTCAATGATACTGTTTTTCCTCTTCAACTGAGCAAGACTGGAGTATGCTGTAACATACACACACATATATGCATCTCTTAGGTAGCTAGTGTTGGACGCAGTTGATCCAGTGGCTGGTACCCCCACCCTGGTGTCCTGCAGTGGTGTTCGCTAGACCCTCAAATCCCTCAGACCCATGATCCAGCTCTAGCACACAGTATTCGGACCTCTCACTCTACTCCTTTGTTAGTCCAACTAGAGACTTTCTAGTGTGGTACCTTCCTTTCCACTCTCAATTTCACTGATGCTGTTGAAGACACCCACATACACAGAGGACAGAGTGCACCCTCAAAGAACACAGGATTAGGATTTAATGAGAATGTAGAACCAGCTCTAGGTCAAGCACAAGAGCTCTGTCACACAAGTTTACAGACCAGCAAGCTGTTTAAATATGACCTGACCTCTTTATCCCCTTTTTGATCTATTTTCCCATGCCCTTTCCTCCCCAACCCATCTGAATACCTCCTTTCCCTGCCTTTGCCTTTTCCCCTAAGCATCCCATAAGACACTACACACATCCCCAAAATCGTCTTCCATAAAATCCCTAAAATTATCACTACCCCATTGCAAATTGCTCTTCCCCCTGCATCCCATAATAAATCCTATCCCTCTGCACACAATAACCCCTGCCAGTTTAAATGATACTCTAGAGAGACCATTTCTGTCCTTGTGTCATCCTGGTGGGTTTCACACCAGTATCAGTGGTCTAGTCCCTCTCCTTGGCTGACTGTAGGAGGAGCCAAGTGAGTGCTCACCATTCTCATTTGTCCTGGGTTTGGCTAGGGTAGGGTTAATTTTCACCAGAAGCTGGGAGGGGCCATAGCCAGGATAGCCAACCCAAGCAGCCAATGGGATGTTCAATACCATACTGAGGTCATGCCTGCTCTATAAGGTCAGGGACCTGGACTGGCAGGGCACATGGGTCTCAAGAACAGAGCCACTGTCCGGTCTATGCGTTCTGTATCGCTTCAAACATGGTTTCATTATTGTTATTGTTATTACTGTTGTTTCTTCTCCTGTGTTGTTCTATTAAATTCTCCTTATCTCAACACATGGGGTTTTGCCTTTTCCCCCCCTATTCTTCCCATCCCACTGCTGGGTGGGGGGACAGGAGGGACGGACAGGAGTGGCCATGTGGTGTTCAGCTCCTGTCTGGATCTAAACTACACATCACTGGTTAGATGATACTCTGTCTCTGATCCTTTCTGGGTGTTTGTGTTTCATTTGCTTTAGTATACAGTCAAATAACTTAAAATATCCTAACACCACTAAACTGTGTAACTTTTTCACCACAGCCACCAACTTTAAATATGATTATTTCAACCTTGCAGCTGACAGAAGCTGCACTTGCTGTAGACTGAGATGGCAACTCCTCTTCTGTATGTGCTGGTGCTACAGTGGTCACAAATAGACCCAGTAGATTTGGTTTTTCCATGTCCCTTCATTTTATTGATCAGATATTGAACATCAAAAAACCCCACCATGCCACGGGACTCTGCTAGCATAGGATTCTTAACCTCTCAGAGGTTACCTGACACACCACAGCACTTCTGCGGTAAATTGGAAGGGGCTTATGAGGGCTGTCAGTGCTGGCTGCAGCATTTCAGAATCAAAACATTAAGTCCTATTAAACTTCAGGAATTTGGTTTGTGGGGTTTTTTTTTGTTTTGGTTTGGGGTTTTTTTGAGTGTAAGCTTTATGGTTTGACTATCCATGATCATTTATTTAAGATTAGAAATAGAATTTGTTCAACAGAAGATAATCTTGGCATTTCTGGTTTCAGTTTTGTCAGGTTTTGTAAAAAAGCAAGATCAAACAACTAAAGTTCCTGCACTCAATTCAGCTTCCTACCCAGAATCTTCCTCTTACACTGTCTTTTATTCCTAATTTACTTTATTGATCAGGATAATTATTTCATTGGTAAGGAGTCTGACTCTTTGACACAAACATATATCACCAAAGCTACGCAAGTTTATGGCATACAATCAGCTAACGGATTTTATTTAACTTATTCCAAGGTTGAAAAAGACATTGTGAGAAGGTCTTTTGCATTTACTTTCATGAACACATCCTGGAATAAATTATGGCTATATCTATCTAGTGCAGACAGGGATTCTGGCTTGAAAGTAGTTTTTCAAAATGAATCTGCAAGAGCAAATTAACTACATATTTTACATATTTTTTTTTTTTTTATTTCACAGTGGATTTGTTAAAAAAAATAGTGTTATAAAAATGAGATTAAGTGCTATAAGTTAGAGTTTCAGTATTTACTGTTGCAAAAATATACAAATAACTATACTTAGAATGATATAAAATATTTATGATTCATTCAAGTAAAATCCTATGTCTAACTCAGTTTATATAGCATTGTATAGACAGATTTACAGGAAACAAACAAACAAACAAACCAAAACAAACAAAAAACAACCCCCAAGCTAGTGCAAAGACCAATAATTATGTTTCAGTAGATTAAATGCAATACAATGTCCACAGTACTCCAAAAATCCTTGGACTAATACTGAAAATAATAATTTTTCATAAGAAAATATTACAGACATTCAGAAAATAGTAAGAAAACGTAATAATAATTTTAAGATAATAAAACTATCAATTATGTGGGTGGAAAAAAACCTCACAAAAACAACAAAAAAAATGGAAGACACCAATGTCAGCGTCTAGTTTCATGTTTAGATTTGTGTTATACATACATGCATCTCAAAACCTCTTTGTTCCAAATAGACCAGCCATAGTATTTTGTGCAGTTATTTTCACCTGTAAATTAACAATGATATAAAGGGTCACTCTCATCAAGTCTGCACAGGAAAAAATACTTGAGTTATCGTATACAGCCACACTTTTCTAAAAGTTGTTTGAATTTGCATGTAAACATAAATTAAAAATTAATTTCTATACCTGCTCTTTTCATATGTTTCTTTTAGGAGGTCCTTTTTCTTGAGTAACTCCAGCAGTTTTCCTCTCAAAAAAAAAGCATATATATAAAAAGACAGCTGTACCTTCCCTTTCATTCTCCATTCGTTTAATGATGTTGAAACATTTGCAAGACTGTAGAGAATTTTATTCCTCCCTGTAAAACAGAAACAACACTACAGTTTAGAAATTAATATTCAAAATAAAGATTCCATACAACTTTTAAGTAATCAGTCTACCAAAAGGATGTTTTTATCATACTTGTTTTAATATTTTGACTACTAACTATGAAAAGGGAAAAACTTTGAAGATGTTATTTGGAAAAATGTCAGTCAAACTAGAATCTTTTACGGAAACACATGTGTTCAGATATTCATGGTATTCAAACTTTTACTGAGGTAACTTGTTTGTCTCACAATGAAAAAAATACCAATATCATGAAAATGTGCATGCAGTCAGATTGCCTAAGAAATACTTATGCTTCAAGCACCACCTATACATACACAGTTTCATCTAGAGTGTGTCAATTATTTCATAATAACAACAATGAAATGAACTAGGAGTTAGAAACCTCCACCAGAAGAGTGGCAGGTACAGCAGTCACTTGCAAAAATGCTTACATTGGGGAATTCAGATGCAATATTCTGCTGACGTTAAAGACGCCCAAGAATGTCATGTAGGAGGCAGCTGTATGGTGGAAGGAAGGCTACATTTATAAGATGACAGTTTGGAGCAAGCTGTCTGTGCTACCATTATTGCACAGCACTCTGTTGGCAACTGCAATCATGAGTGTGCATATTAAGATTCTAATATAGCAAGATATATTTAAGGTTTTCATGGCCAGCTAACAGCTGTTGCAGCTGAGAGCTGTGAATAATTTCTGCTAAATAAACACAGTGTATAACATTCAAAAATTCACCCAGTATAGCCTTCTGCAGAGAGTTCCTAGATGAACTGGGGAGTAGAACAAAAAATGAGTAGATAGCATTCACATAGGCTTCCAGCAGGCCAATTTAAGATGAAGTGGGTGATACTGCCTGAAGATGGTCAGGCCGAGAAGCTGAGCACAAATCCTCTGAGCAACCATTATGACTTTCCGAGAGGCATAATTTCAAAGTGCTGTTGTTCCTGCTATCAGCTGTGGGCAGGAGGTCACTTTGCACACCACGTTGCCACTTTGGTGAGTGAAATAGCCTTAAGGCAAGTTCTCCCATAGAAATCATTCAAAATTTGTGAAAGCCTTAAATGTGGGATCAGACCAGCGCTAACTGAATCCAGAAAAGCTTTCATTCAGGTTTACCTGTTTCACTCATAACTGTCATATAGATATTTTGTTAATACATATGATTTTCAGATCTTTCTTAATCTCCCATGAATATACTTTGCTGTTGTTGTTCTGTTCCATTTCTTTCAAAACATATGCAACATCATAACAAAATCTGTAGAGACTGACATAAAGAACATTTCCAGCCTTCTTTACTGACTTTCCTTCAGATATCCAATGGGAAAGATAATATAACTTAAATAACTCTATACCTCAGTTTTCATGTCAGTATATTATTGTCCACAATTTTCCTAAGAAATCACAAATAATACCTCACTGCACAGCTGTGATGTGTCATCATTTGAGCCACAGATTCATTCAAACAGTCCCAGCTTCTCATGCTCTCACACCGTCAACAGCACATCACAGCTCACATGCTTTTTAAATCCTGCACAAACTGTATAGCTAAAAAAGACAGTATCAACCTACATCCAGTCTCTAGTTTTGCATGGCTAGAATTTGGCAAAAACAAACACAAACAACCCCAAACTCAGTGATCTCTGTAATATATTTCTCAAAAGATACTTTAGTATGTGAGAATACGCCTTGCACTGGAGCCGCAGGTTTTAAGTGCTTCTAAAAACGTGAGCAGCCTGATCACAGGTTGAGAGACATGGGAATAACAATTACGAGACCATATTAATTACAATTATTTTAACTGCAGTGTCATCACTGCCAGAAATAATGTACAAAATAGCAGCTAGAAAACATCTTCCATCTAATAAGTGTACCTTCCTTTTTGCATTCTTTCTAGTAGATGGCTTTATTAACATTAGATTGTCTTGGTATTTAGATGGTATTTCATATTCTCAGAATACAGAAGAGGTCTTAAGCTCATTTATTAGAATACATTTCTAATTTGAATTTTATCCAATAATATTGTTATCCATCTAAGAATCTTGTATGTAACAGTCAACTATAATTTATGAAGTCCTCACTACTCCATTGACTGTAACTGGTGCAGTGGTAAAAAGTACCCACTGACTGTTGCACACACCATGCAAAAATAAAATGGAAAAAAATAAAATAAAGTCCAGGACACATAAAGAAGAAAAGGCACACAGAAAGAGAAAGGCAGAATGTACGCTTCACTGCCATTTATCATGAATCTGCCAAATCTGAAATACGTAAACAGAACCCGGTGGGTTTGGTTTTTTTTTTGCAGGTGGGACTGGGTAGAAGTTTTAAAAATGCAACATACTAAAATACTAATAAACACTACTACCTAGCAGTTGTTATTTTTCCCATGTGATAGGCACAAAAATCTTGTTTATGGGCAAAGAGGAAGAATGTAAAGAACGACCACAAATTATAAAGCAAGCTGAGCTTATCTCAATGCAAGAGGGACTGAAGGGTCACCTTTGTTTTGGATATGAGGCTGCTCCAAGAGGTCATCAGGTTGTATAGACAGCCTTCCCTGAGATAATTAGTAGAGAGTAATGTCCTCCTCGTGTATGACCAACCTTGTGTGTGGAGGGTGAGGGGAGAAGAGGATGAGGGTTATACACTCTGCAGAAATGCAGTTTGAGTGAACAGTATGTCACCTGTCAAGTGCCTCTGGGACAAAATCAGAAAGATCCCAGTGACAAAGACCTTGTAGCAGGTGCCTGCTACAGACCACTGGATCAGGCAGAAGAAGTAAACCTTCTCCAGATATCTCCAACAGGCTTCCAGCCTACAGGAATTGCTTCCTACAGGGACTGAAGCCCCTTAATGTTTCTTGGGAAAGCAACACAGCAGCACAGATAACAGTGATGGTGAGGATGTATAGTTTCAGATCTAAGGGGCATGAGGCAGACAAGCAGCAGAAAGAAGACCCAGGACTTCAGGAGAACAGATATCTGTTTGTTTAGGGAACAATGAGAAGGGATCTCATAGATGTCTGCCTTGGAGAGCAAAGGAGCTTAGGAATGTTGGAATCTTTTTGGAGATGGCCTTCTTGAGCCACAAGGAGAGCCCTTTTCCCTAAGTGGGAAAAGGATCAGATATAACAAGAAAGTAGTGTGGATAAACAGCAAGATACTGCAGCAGTTCCTCAGAAGCATGAAAGAAATGGAAAGGGGACCAGAGTCTCAAAGAGAACACAAAAATATCAGTTGGGTGGTCTGCAGCTAGGAATGCAGAAGCTCTGCTGGAGCAGAACAAACTGCCAAGAGATGTCAAGAACAACATGAAAGGCATCTAATGCTCAGTAGAAAGTAGACATACAAAGATGGAGGTCTGCTGATGAATGGGGCTGGCAAGTTAGTTACAAACGGCACAGCAGAGGCTGAGGTAGCTAATACCTTCTTCAGCTTGGTCTTCATGAGTAAAATCAGCAACCAAGTCTCTATACTAAGGAGCAGTGGCAAAGAAAATGGTGAACCACCAGCAGCAGAGAAGGGACAAGTTAGGGACTGTCTGTACAAATGAGACGTATACAAGTCCACAGGACCTGACATCTGAGGTTGCTGAGTGAGTTGGCTGGCATCATTACAAAACACTCCCTCTCATCTCTGAAAGGACACTGGGATCAAGGGAAGTCCAGGTGCCTGGAAAAGAGCAATTATTTTGCCAGTCTGCAAACAGGACAAAAAGAAAGATCCATGAAACTAGTCTGTCAGCCTCACTTCATTTCCTGGGAAAAACAAGGAAAGGTCCTCAGGAAAGCTACTGACAGTGACACAATGAAGAAGAAGGTCACTGGGATAAACCAACACGGGTTTACCAAGTATAAACCACTCTTAACCAATCTGGTTGCCTTCTATGACGGAGCAACTTGCTGAGTGGATGAAGGGCACGCTGTGGGTGGATGTCATCTGCCTTGATTTCAGCAAGACTTTTGACACCTTCTCACACAATGTCCTTGAGGATAAGCTGATAAGCTCTGGACTAGACAGATGAACCACAAGTTGGCTTGAAAATGGTCTAAGCTACTGAGCTCAAAGGGTGCTGATGAATGGCTCAAACTGACAGACATCAGGCATAGAGCTCCCAGGGAACAGATACTGGTACACCGATTACTTATTATTTATAAATGATACGGATGATTGGATCAAATGTGTGATCACAAATTATATGGATAACAACCAAGTGGCAGAAGAGAGAGAGAGAGAGAGAGAGAGGAAAGGAGAGAGAGAGAGAGATGCTGGAAGAATAGAACTCCATATGGAGAGACAATAACAGTCTGGATAATAGGGACAAGAGATACTTTTCTGTCCAAGTAGTACTGGCATCCAAAAGAAAGTCAAGGTCCATCTGGGCCTGCTGATTCATGATAACCCAGTGACAAAGAACATGGGGAAGGAATAGTGTCCCAAGGCTTTAGTGGAGGTTTACTCTGAGGCTGACCAGATGTCTAAGCCTGGCTGCAGAATTTGGAGCAACAGTGCACGATCAGAACACTATAGCACCCCTAAGAGAAAGGAAGGTAAAATATGGGACATCTTTGGCAAACCAGATGACCTCCAACTGCAGAGGACGATAAGGAAGGTATCCAAAGGTGCTGAGAGCTGTCCCATTGCACTGCAAGGATGTCATCTAACATAATGGAAAAAACGTTGAATCTAAGCAACTAAGAGATGAAGCAGTTTGAGCAGTTCTAGACGCAGCTTCCAGATCTTCTCCATCTTCTGGGAACTTCTTTGATTGTCAGAGAACTTCAAGGATCTCTTTGAGGTTCAGGGTGTCTGCTACTGTTGGGAAATGGAAGTTGTCCCAGGCTTTTGCTCTTTACAGACTCTTAAGTTTCTAATGACCTGTCAGCTGTCTCTGATCAAAGGGTGTTTTGATCTTCCATCATCAGCAGATTCCTGTTTAGAGAGTTTCTGGTAACCGTTTGGCTGGTGCTAGGTATAACACTAGCAGACCTAGCACATAGGTAACAGACATGTCAAATAAGAAGCACAGCATTGATGCAGGAGAGAGCATGGCTGGGGACTGGAAACCCCACTCATGTCAAGATAAAGTACTCAGCTCTGTTGGTGTCACAATACCGAGCATGGTCTTCAGCAGCATCTGGACTAGCTCTCACAGCACAGGTGAAGTTGGACCCAAAAGGTCTTCTGAGAGATGATGTGGCTACAGAGCGCCTTGGGCCTCTCTCCCCAGGGCGGAAGCAAGTGGAGACAGTATCCTTGTTTGCAGGAGGTGTGGAGCTGCCTCATGAGAGTATGGAGCTGAAGGAGAGGGTGAGCAGGCTGTGGAGCATGAAGGAGGATGAAGAAATCAGGATCAATACAGAAACCCCACAGAGACAAACACCTTAACCCCCAGTTTCACAGAAGAGCAGCCAGAGCTTGTTGCCTAGGTCCCTACTGGGGTTCCCTGTGCCAACAAGGATATGACCAAGCTGCAGTGAGTGACCAGGTAGGCCCCCCAGGTAAGTAAGCAGATGAAGCACAGGACCTATGGAGAGATGCTGACATAGCTGGCTTAGGTTACTCTGGAGAAGAAAGACCAAGGAGGCTTTCTCAGCTACCTGTTCTCTTCAGCCGCTCTGGAAGTCCAGGAGAGAAAACAGACAGACTCTTTGCAGCTTGACACGGAAGGTCTGAGAGACACCAATCGCAGCCATACCAAGGATGGTGCTTTCCATCATTTTCGTAGGAGACGGCACCCTGATATTTGACAATTTTCTAGAAATCTTCATCATGTCAGAAAAGATGCAAATGAAAGCTATGCAGATGATTTGTTCTCTAAAACACTGAATCAAGAAACTAACTCCCTTAATTAGGAAAAAATGGACATGGAGCCATCAAGAAAGACCGTGTCACACAAAGAAACAGAGTTTTGGCAGGACCTCTCCCATCCCCTCTGACAGCACCAGGGACCAAGATGTCATGAAAATTGCAAAACAAGCACGCTGGACAGTTTCTTCCAAGAGCAGAGATAAAAATCAATATGTTCCCATCAAAACATTTCGTCAGAATTAGGAAGTGTTTTTCTTATGGAAGGTTTTCAGTGTTTTTTCCTAAAGTGCCAGGCTACTAATAAATTTGTCAACTGTGCCCTTGGTGTTTTTGCAAGAATGAAGTCCAAAAAGCCTTGATTGTAGTTATTCCCTTCTTTCCTTCTGCTTTTACCCTCCCTTCCTGGATTATGAAGTTGAAAGAACACCACTCTGTGTAAAAGGTTTCATAAATATTAATCAGAGAAAATATATGGGGAAGGAGAGTACAGTTAATGATTGTTTAGAGAAGGATTTATTTTATGGGAAAGTTAAAATTATTTTATTACATTATTATAACCACCTGTTGAAATTAGAAATAATTTTCAGAATTATTGTAGCAATAATAAATTCATGTCAAAATGTGTTGGCTTTACATTTTTTTTTTAATACAGAATAAGAACTATACACTGAGAAAAATGGTCTCCTCAATATCAAAAATCAAAATATGTTTTTTGCTAAGAGAAACAAAATTTTTACATAGATGCTTATGAAAACACAATGATGTCCAATAGTTAAGAAAATCCTGAAAGTATGTTTGGCTTTCTGATGATGAAAACAGAAATATAACTAATAATATAACAACTTGCACATTTTGATGCATAACAGCAAACTACAGTATTATGTAGTTAGGTCCCAAGAGTGCTTTATTACAGCACTCTGAGGTGTGGAAGTACTGCAGTTAAGAGTCTAGAGTTCCTCCACTCTCTATGACTACCCTCCAAATGTAAGGAAATTGTTACTAAAACATTTATATATATTATAACATTATATATATATTTAAAACAATTATAGCAATAATTAAGACCCTTGGGAGCTTGTTTGATATATTTTATAAGCAAGCTCTAAACACTGATGGCCAAGTTGAACACTCGAGGTGAGATGGTCGATATTTCCCTACAGAAAGTCCTTTCTTTTACTGGACATGGAAAACAATACTCATTTACATTGCCACACACAATAATCCTGTTTGTGCTGGGATATTAACCTGCAGATAATATATGTTATGGTGCACAGATAGAGAAGAGTGAGTATGACACACCAAACATCTAGTCATCCTGAAAGAGGTCTATTTCTAAAACTCCTCTTACTAGTGAATAAAGACAAACTTAGGAAACTCTTCTATTTATAAGTGGCATGGTATTAATTTCTTGAGCAGAAAGTAAGAAGCACTTCTGGCATCCATATCCACCCAAGATTCATAATTTCATTGTTTGCTGACAGAAAATACTAAAATAAAGGGAAAGTAGAAGAGAATACAATATTATGACACATTTAAAGGTTTAAAGTGTGGCAGAAACAAGAATGCAGAGACAAAGAGAAGGAATGAAATGCATGGATGACTTTAAGGGAGAAAAAAAAAACAAACCAACAAACCAGGAAGACAACTGGTAGCTTGTTACACTACTGTAAAGAGACAACTCTCAAGCATCCATGCTGAAAATCCAGTTGCTCAGCCATGGCACACCCTGTCTACACTCTAATTTTGCATTTCCACTGAGACCAGACTCCATTTTTTCTTTCCTAAACTTCATTTCAAAAACTCAAGTGTAATTTCTATATTATACACAATTTTCCAAAGAAAAGAGGGAATATGAAGGGTAAGACTCATGCTTGCATAGTTGGGTTTGAGGCTGGTTTTCTTTTTTTTTCCAGTTTAATAACTGAAAATCATCTTCCAGCAAGTTCAGCATTGCAAAGTCATGTTATAAAACCCTTCACTAACTGTTAAAATCTGGTAAGTGATTTGACATGTGGTGGGAGTACAAATGCAGTCAGTTCAACTCAGGTTATCTCAGCTCAAATCAGTTAATTCAAATTCACAAGCTGACCTTAGAATAGGAAGACAGAATAGGGATGAATTTAAGACATGACATTTTTTTAATGGTCACTTCTGAGTACAGATGTAGTACTGTATTTGAAAATATAGAAGCTTGGACATAGCATGCAAGGTCTACTTCCATTTTGCATACAGTCCTTCTTATTGCTCTAAGAAGAAGCTGGAATTAGGCAGACAAATCTGGCAGTAATAAGTCCCTGATGGTGATGTGCTTGTATCAGCAGCTACAAAGACTTTTGTTTCTAGCACTGCAACTTCTGTGACTTTTATGACCCCAAATGCATCAAGGATTTTTAAAAACTTTTAGCTAAATTCAAATTGACTTGCAAAACTACCCACTCCAGCTGTAAATCAAAATCCCCCTGTTCCCAGTCAGTGCTGAACCTTCCATTGGCTGTCAAAATGTACACTGAGAGGGAAAATACTTTGAGATAGAAGGGTCATTTATACATTGTGTTTCCACAGGATATAAAAGGAAAAAAGCACACTTCCAGCATCATTTGTGATGATGGTCTCAGTTCCACTACTACCTGAGATGTTTATGAAGGGAAAAAATGCCTTATTTACAAAGGCATCTTTCATTCAGTATTCTGACTATAAGAACTGTTAATTTCATTTTCTTAGAATTTAGAAGCTGAGAAAAATACAGCTATATCTTATAAAAACAATGATTTTATGCAGTTGGTTTGTTGGTGTTTGGGGTTTTTTTGTGCATTGAATGTAGTGTAAAGCATTGAAACTATCAGGTTACTTGGACCATCTACAAAAATTTCAGGTAGTGAGCTCTTGGTTCTAATTTCACTCTGCCAAGCATCACCAGAGCTGAATTCTTTATCCAGAAGCAGAACTGTTAACTAAGTTGAATGTAATCTATTTCTTTACTATTGCCATTTTACCAGAAGAAAATGCATTCAACAAATAAAAACAATTTTAAAAAAACCCCACACCAAAACCAACAAACCAAATCTTTTCCATTTTGAAAATCTAGAAGAAAGTTGAATTAATAACCAGAGTTAAATTTGCCCTGTACCAAAGTAAAATACTTGAGAAAACAATTTTTCACAGTTCTGAGGAGCTCTTTTATTTTTCTTCAGGATTTACAGGATATTTATGAAATAAATCATTTACAGAAGAAATCACCTTAAGCAAGACAACTTTCACCATAATTTTGGGTTTAGCTTTAGAGCCACTCTAAACCAGTGAAATACTGGAGCTATACATACCATCTTTGAGTTCCAGTACTACAAAAGCATGCTATTTCACTATCTCTGCAGTCACTTTTCACTCATATGTAGCAATACAAGACAGAAAAAAAGCATGACTAAAAATGTGCATTTACTCTATGCACAGAGTACACAGTACACGTGCAACACGGCAAGGGCTTACTGCCAGGAAATGGCTGTCAGCTACCTCTGAAGTGAATCAGCACCATTTTGAACCAGTAGAATGGTTTTAGTTTGGTTTTTAAGTCCGAATGCCCAGGGGAACACAAAAGACATAGAAGTGGGTATGCAGAGAAATAGATTGCAAGAACTGCTCCAGCTTTCAAGGAAAAAGAACTTTACACAGTCAGTGTACCACATCTCAGTTCACTGAATAATACCATTGTTTTCCATTTTCTCAAAGTGATCTCTCATCACTTTAC
This sequence comes from Ceryle rudis, assembly GCA_033439905.1. Taxonomy (NCBI): domain Eukaryota; kingdom Metazoa; phylum Chordata; class Aves; order Coraciiformes; family Cerylidae; genus Ceryle; species Ceryle rudis. The sequence continues at coordinate 32,398 of JAAGNO010000800.1, forward strand.
ATCATCCAGAGTAGAATAATGGCAAGATTATCCACACTTCATTGTCTTCTAACCATGAACATTTCTGAAACCTCAACATCTCAGTTAACCATTTCATTGCAAAACCCGCAAGGTCAATAGAATGCTCTTTGACGCATCTAGGTCAACAGTGTACTCTCCCAAGCCAAAGATGTTTTCCTCCTTCAAAGCAGAAGCTTGCAAAGAAGTTTCCATAAAGAATTAAGTATTATGAAAAAGGGTCCCTGCATGACAGGGCACCTTTGGAGTATGCTGACATCATCCTGTCGGACTCAGAAGTATACCACCATTTAACATCTCACTGAAGCCAGTCTTCTAATATGCAAACATATCTGTAAGACATTCCACAGACAAATATTCTGCAGTGCTAAGAACAACTGACAGGTTTTGATGCTTTCAAAAAAACTTACAACTTTTGTAATTATCAAGCCAAAAGAGACAGATTTTGCATTTTTCTTACTTATAATTAGATTTAAAGCAGTATTTTACTATAAAGCCTTACACAGAAACCTTTTTATTCATCAGATTAAAATCAAGATATCCAGGACTGACTCAACTAATAATTGCAAACACTGCAACAGTTGCTACCAAGGCAGAAGAAAATAACAGGCCAGAAGGTGGAGTCCTCAGAAATCTGATGAGTTTGCTCAATAATTTTATACTTCTTGTTACCAACTGGGTCAACACACCAGTTCTGCAGGAACAGACTGGTGCCATGGTTAATGGTTTTTTTGCCTTTTGATGGCAAATTAGCACCAGAATGCACTTGTCCCACTGAAAGTGTGCAGAAGCTTACCTATTATTAATTTGAAAAACTAATGGCCTTTCAGTTACTGAATGGAAAAAAAAAATTACAAGGGCAGTGCTATACAGGAGGTAAATGACAGAACACAGTGTTGATACCTTAGTTTGTTCCTAACTTTGAGGGAAAGTTTATGAACAACTTTGTCTTTTCATCCTCATTTTCCCTGCAAAATGTACTTTCCTTCCCAAGGCTTATACCCTGTAATTAATTTAAGAATTTTGTTACACACATATGGAAGATGTTCTACTTCGTATCTGAAACCAGATTTCTCTCAATTCTTACTAAAAGTCTCAGCAAATCATAGACAAGCTTAATGTATAGCAGGGTACACATCCAAGCACGCAAGCTTTCCTTGCTTTTGCCACTAAAATACATCTCAATACTCTGTTCACTACATTACAGGAAAATAACAAGACAATTCACAATATTTCAAATTCTTCAGCTTTGTGTGGTGACCTACTCCGTTCAATGAGGTAAAATATTTCTATGAAGATTAACGAGATTCCCATGTATACCTTAAAGGTGTGCCTGTAAACCTAGAAAGCATTTCAGGTGACCTGGTAACACAAAGGTGAACTAGGTTTATATGTAGAACATCTAACAGTAAAGGAAAGGAAAGCAAGATCTTTCCATTCACTGTACACAATGTTTGG
>JAAGNO010000802.1:0-13325 GCA_033439905.1 Ceryle rudis
TGTAATAAGAAACTATATAGAGATAATCTTCAAGATATTTAATTCTGAGAGTTAAAAACTAATAGAATCAGGGAATCTGAAAATTTGAACAGCATGCTTTACATTTGCATGTGGGAAACATAACTGTGGGTTTAGCAGCTAATCTAATAAAACCAGTTAAAGAAATTGGACTCTTAAGCTCATCCCCAGGATTTTCAGTGAATTCTTTCCCTAGCCTGCTCTCCTGCAAAGCCAAAGAACAACCAGAGCTTCTGAGCTGGCTCCTTGTGAAGGTAGAAGCATGTGATGGTGTCAATGCAAGGGAGGAAATGCCAATGCTATGTTGAATGATGGCTGGAGAGTTAATGTCTTGTTCACAGGGTGACTTTGGCAGAGACAATACAGGAAAAGCAACTGAGCTGAGCTTTGCTTTGTTGGTCTGACGTAGGTTCTGTTAATGGTTTTGGGACAGAGAATAACACCCATCACAGGCTGAAGGCGCCTGTCACAGGTCTGTTAACAAATAGGAATTCATGAGCAAATACAGGTGTAAATCCCAAATAGATTTCTTTGGCTTATTTCTTTCATAAGGGTGATTACTCTTACAACAAAGAAACATAAATCATGTACATTCCTTTGGTATTATTTGCTAATAGTTATTTGATCTTTCCAAAGCATATTATATGTGGTTTGAGGTAAGGGCTGGTGATGTTTTCCTGGGAATAGTTCAGGAGGGCAGGTATCTTGGCAAATTTCAATGGATTTAAATTTTAATCTTTGATTAATGGTCCTATATCTCTTCTAAGTTTTGTTAAAAATAAGCTTTATCCTGTGGTCCTTCCAGGATCATGAAAAGACATTGTCCAGTTTGAAGTAATTTAAAATCTGCACTAAACTGGGAATACCCATGTACTTATGAATAACAAAGAAAAGGTCCTGCGAGAAAAGCATGAGGTGTAAATAAGTATGCCTGTAAAAGAGGGTTTGTGTTCCTTTTTTTAATACTAAATGGAATAGTGCATTTCATATAGTTAAATTAATGATTAATATATGAATGCATTGCAATAATTACTAATAAATGACTGTAGCCACATTTCTGAATAATAAATTGCTAAATATAAATAAATACAATAGCCACAGGTTTTAATTGAATGTGTCTGTCGAATGAAAATATTTCTCTGTATTAATAGTAGATGTCAGAACTTTTACATGAACAGAATTTGTACCCCTCTAAAGACCATTTTTGGCTCTTTGTGTAAAATTGTCACCTTTGCAACTGTATGTTCTCCAAGTGTATGTACCTCCAAGTATGGTGCTAAGAACAGCAGTGCAGAGGAGAGCAACTGGGACCTTACGCCTTTATAGATCTTTGTCACTTGGCTGTAGGGATGCAGATGGTGTAGAAACATCGTACACTTTCATTTCACTGCCAAAACACATAGTAAACGAATAACTGGCATTGCCAAATTCAGCAGAGAATTGCAAACCTAGGCCTTGAATGGACAAGTGAAAAATATTGTGTGTTTTCTCCTCTGAAATAACTGTATAGAAAACCTCTCTGAGTTGCACAGAGGTGTGGATCAATATTAGCTCTTTGGTTTTAAAAAATACAGAATTATAAACAGCACAATGTAGTATTGCACAACAGCATCACCCATAACGCTGCATCAACGTACACTGGTCTTGCATTGTCTTGCTCATTTTCTCCAGTGAGTTTTACTGTACCTGTCTGGCAGATTTCTAGGTGACCAAAATTATGTCTGTATAGTATTTCCTTGCAGCAGTTCTGGGACTGCCAGGCACGCTTGCAAAGAACAGCTAAGCAAATCACTGCCGTGGCTTTCTTTGTAGGACAACAGTATGCAAAAGCCCTTTCAAAGTCTTGCTAAAACATTTTCTTCACCCATTGGCTTGATAATAATAGACAGGGGAATGTCTGTTACTAATAATTCTCTCATTTGGAAATTCATCAGATTCCACAGACATAAATTTGTGCCCATTGTGAGAGAGTAATTCATTTGGATTTCCTTCATGGCTGAAAATGAGTCCTTGATTACTGTTCTGGAAGTAACCTGGGAAGTGAAGGCTGCTCTAGCCATTACTGCAGTCACCAGCTGCAGTAATAGCATAATCGTAGCCTGCTGGTAGTGTTTCAGAGGGCTTTGCTCAAGTTATATCCATCCCCATCTGTTTTCCCTGCCAGTTAAATTCCAATGAGTACCACTAAGCTACAAACCAGAAACACAAGCCCCGTCATTGCAGATAGCATCAATTTTATATGTCTAACAATTTATTTACAAGATAAAATAATAATTGACCTGAGTGCCTGGAGTTAATCTGCATTGTTAAATGTCCTACCATGCATTCAAGATGTCCAATTAATTTCAAAGCAATGATTTTTTTTTTAGGTTTCATTGGAGACTTGCATAGTCTCAGGTGTCTTTACTCAAGTCAGTTCTCCGTGCAGTGACAGACTCACCAGGCTGTTTCACAGTCTGTAAAATTTATTCTCAATGTTCTCTGGGAAATCATGGACTCTTGCGGGGGAACAGGGGAGTGGACATGTGAAATCAAGCCTGCCATATCTACCAAGATGGTTTGGCAAGCCTATTTGAAGCAAGCTTAGCAAACTCTGCAGAGATGAAATGATGATAAAATGATTTCATGTTGGACTAGTATAAAAGCTTCCCATGTGCATGATTTTCTGGTACTACTGGCTGCTGATAGAGTTGACCTTCTGACTTGAAGAACTCTGTATCTTATTATTAATTGTCTGAGTGATTGGTGATTGAAACTCCTGGGTTTTGTTTTAACTGGGAGAATTACAGATGTTTTGTTTTAGTAACATTTGAAGAAAGTTTAACACACTATATATGGAATTTCTTAATTGATTTAGTGGTAGACATTCCATTTATCTGTAAGACTGGTGAACAGCAATGGACATGCCATACAACATCGGCTACTATGTGTGCATCACAATATAGAATATACCTTATGTATAATTTACTTCTAATGTAAATATTTTTAAAATAAGTTATAAAAATGAAATTCTTTGCTGAAGTTACAGACTTTAGCCAGAATGGTAATTGCTTGACTTGACTATTCAACAATATGTTGGATTTAAAAAAAAAAAAAAAAAAAATTAAAAAAATCTCCAGAAATCTCCAAGGGAGAGCTAATAACTGCTGAAAATACGTTATAGAAACAGTGGGATGAGATGCGTGGAGAGGTGCACCATTCATTCTTGGTTTTCTTAATCAAGAACAAACAATACATTGCAGCCTGTGAGTGCTGTGAGCAGCCTGAAAACCAAAACTGAAGCCTGGAAAGAATTGCTATAATTCTGTGTTAGATTTCTGGGACCTAATTCCAGGTCTAAAATGATGAAACATAATTTCCACACTCAGAGTGAAAAAAGCGGATATATAAATATAGAAAATGTTTGAGACAGAGGTAGGAGATAGTTGTCCATATGTTTGTGTCATGCTTCTTGCTTTTTAACATACTTCCAAAATGATAGTCCAGTGCTACAGATATTTTAACAGTGTCCTACGTTGTTAGTTGCAGTTCTCCCAGAAAACCAGATTTCATCTGGCATAAATCATTGATATACCATTTAGTCGATAAAGTTCACATTTGCTGATAATACGGTCCACAAAAAAAGTCTGAATCAAGCAGTTCCATCAGGGAATAGGAGATGGACCCTTTGTGGTAGCATGCCAGTATAAGTTGCATTTCACAGGAAAAGTGATGATTGAAATGCGTGAATTATGTTAACGTAGCCTTGGCTGTGCACCAGGAGCAAGGACTTTTGTAGAAAACAATATCAAAGCACAAAAACTTCCTTGTTGTTGGTTCTTGTTGCTTAACAAACAGTGACTAGATACTAATATTACTGTCAGGGATTTATATTGTTCAAGCATTAAAGCCTAACCTTGACTAAAAGTTAGTTAAAAAAGGTATGGTAGGGGGAAAAATATGTACTAAATTTTAGAAATCTTTGAAAGATGTGTCTTTCTGTTGTCCACAGACAAGCAGAGTTTCTTCCTTTCAGTAGGTTAAAGAGGTATTCAAGGCATGCAGGAGGAGCATGGCCTGAAGATGGTTTCATGTGAAACAGTGCCTGGCTTCCCCAGAGAAGCAATAAACCAGCTTCCCTGTGGGAGATGGGGAAGATGCAGGTTGTGTGGCAAGCAGGCAGAGTGTGAAGTCCTGTTTGAAAACATATTGCGGTGGTCACTGAGCTGGTTTGTGTGCTGTCAAGGGCCGTGGAAACAGGAGGCTGATCTGGGACAAATACTTTCTCCCCCTCTCTCTCCCACTTTCCCCATCAAAAGAAGTTAAGTGTCTTAAATGGATAGCATTTCTTGTCCTGGATGTGTAAATAATACGAGTATGGGATGCCTTGTCCTTGTTTCCAATAGATTAGTTGTAAACTGATGCCTTGTACCTTGTTTATTAACTTGGAATGATATTGTCAGGATTAGAAGGGATTTTGTGGACTGCTTCAAATTAAATTGTTTGGATCAGATGGCTTTACTAAAACTGTGCTTTAATTCATGCATATAATATATCTGAAGTTACCACAACGTTTGTATTGGGAGTTAATATTATCTATGCCTATATTAACACTGAGACTACTTTAGTAAAGCCAGTGAGAGTACTTACATTTAATTATAAAAGTAAGGGTATGAGAGCTATCGTTTTTTGGTTGCTTTTTCTAAAAATAAATAAAAAGTCTTTCATCACCCACATAACACTGAAAACAAATCAAGGATTGCTTGATTGGCTTTTAGTCACCGCCATATGTTTTTTTCCTTAGCAAATGGCAGTAGGAAATTATTGCATTACACAAGTGGAATTTAAAATGTTGCTGATGTACTTAAGGATGTTCTTTCCTGAGAAGAATCATTATGTATGACCATGTTCTTTAAAAATGTGATTACAACAGTTGAGCAGATGGTAGACACTTGGGGTCAGCTCTAAGGAGATCTGTATTTACAGTGTATTAATAATGGTTTAAACTTTCTCATAAATAGATGTTGATTAATTTTAAATCCATTTGTAGAAACCTAGCATTGCCAGACTATTTCCTGAAACCACAATACAAAGTATGATAAACACCATCCGTTAATCCAGACTAATGTACTCCACACGTTAAAAAAAACTCACTAAAAGGATTAATGTAATTTTTCAAACATGAAAAAAACCAGATTGTATATTTCATATGTACTTTGTGTGTTGAATTTTTGACAGTCAACTCTTTTTGTTGATAGAATTATGTGTTTTCATCCTTTGCTGTAACATACTTTCAAATAATTTATATTTAATTTTATATTCTGTTTGGGATTTCTTTTTCACTTTGTCACACAGCTATTTCATACCATTAAGTGGAAAACGGATTAATCTGATCAGGTGATACAGCAGGAGGAAAATTTAGGAAAAGCCTTTTTAAAAGCAGGCCGACATAATTTTGCTGGAAATAAATAGCATTAAACAGTGATTTTATTAACCTTTGCCATGTTTTGACCCTGCGTTCTCATTTTGGACCATACAACAGTGTAGGGCAGCCTTTCTACAATCCTGACATCTGTTTGGAAGCCCCAGCCTAAAAGTCGATGGGCTGAAATCTTGACCAGTTCAGGCCAATCAGAGTTTTCTTGTGCTTTCAAGGGAGTCGTGAGGTACAGTATCTATAGATGTCTAAAATACCTGTGTACCTGCTTACATAGATACATAGTTTGGATATAGCATATAAATGCACACAGAGACGTATGTATATACTTGTGTGCACACTGCACACACAGACACACAAGTGAAATCAAGAGCTTGTGTTCACTGACTTTAAATATTTTTCTGAAAATTAAGAGCAACGAGATTAAAAATTCAACCAGCAGCTGATACCACTTCGCAACCAAGGAAAACATGAAAAACAAATTTAGGTTTACAACAGGGTCATCTTATTTTCATCATAAAAGCTTACTGAAGAGAGATGCACTTCATCATAGGAAATGTTAAGCAGTGGAGAATTTATAAGCCAAAAAGAAAAAACATTGATCTTCAATTGCTGAGTCAGTTATCATAGTCTCAAAACTTTGTGAAGTGACAGGTTTTAATATTGGAATTAGAGGGTGAAGAACTGATGTTGATCTTTCAGCTTGAATAGCATCTACAAACTTTTGTGCATATTTTTTTTTCATGAAGGTGCATAACTGCAGTAACTTTTTCTTCATAGGGCTCCCTTCCTTTTCATTGTTAATCTGGTTTAGAAAGATAAAGCCTACTACAAATTTTGGCACAAGCTGTATTGACAAGGGCCATAGAATTGAGGCACCCTTACCAAGACCTTTTAAGCAACAAGAAAATCAGTCTTTTGTGTAAATGATCGAAATCTTGTTAATTGGATTTAATGTTCCAAACTCACATATAAATTTTTACACTGTCTGTCCTTCAACTGAAATGGATAAAACCTAAGAATGAGGAAAAGTTTAGTATGTGTGTAAATATCATGTTATAGTCCAAAGAAAGCAGTCACAGGTGCCAGAAGAAGTCCGAGACACAGACTGAACCTTTGTCATTGTGAAGCTATTGCTTTTACACTGTAAAACATATTAATCCCAATCCATAAGGCATCTAAAGCACATTTCAAAATACCACTGAATTTATGAACGTGCTCAATTCAAATAGACTAGACTTCAGACTGTGCTTATATCCTTTTGCTGGAGAAAAGAATGATTATGATATTTTTGCAAGGCGACTTCATCTTTCTGCCCATGTCCAGCTTGTTTTTCAGCTCAACGTGCTTTAAGTTCCTGCTCTGATCTTTGTCTTCAATTTCTATATGCTTATGCATGCTCTTTTTTGGATGGCTAATGGTAACTCATCAGAATTTGAGTGCTTTGAAGAAATTGCCTTTTTTATGTCAATAATTCCTACTGCTTTTCAAATATTTTATAAATTTAACTACATTCTGACAATCTTTGCACCCTGCATCTCAAAAAATAAATGGCCTGTATGCCTCGTAAGGTTGTTGTACTTTCTAAAGCACGAATGTATAAGCTCTACAAAATGCATACAATTCCCCCATATTCCTTAGAGCTTAGCAGGATTTTTTTCTTTACTAACATCTTTCAGTGTCACTAATGACACTTCAGTGCCTTGCTCCTGCGTTGCTGCCATAGCAGCCCTTTCCCTGTCTCTGCTGACTATTGACTCGCCCTTTCTCAAAATGTTTTTCCTAAGTTGTTGCCGAAAATTTCCTTCTGGATTCTGGCTGTTACTCTTTGTCTGCTTTGTCTTCTATAACAGAGAATCTTCTAGCTCACCAACTTCCGAGTCCATGGTGCTGCAGCAAAAAGTGGACTGTTTCCTGTGTAAGTGAGCGATAGGGACAGGTCAGCAGGGACATTTAAGGTCTTCAAAATTCTTTTTGAACTGGGAAAATTGAAATTTGCACTACTGGCTTTATCATGTATATATAGAGTTCTTCATGATACATGCAAGAGAAGCACTGCTTTGGTTTCGTTCCCAGACGTGCCATGTGTAAATATGGAGAGTTCCTATTTACCCAAATATACTATTTCCTAATACTCCCACTTTCATTTTTTCACCCCAGCCCTGTACTTACTTAGATGTCCAAATTTTCTTCTCTTTTTTTTTTTTGAACTGTATTTAAATTATGTATAGAAATCACTGGTCTAACCCTTTTAGGTTAAATTTGAGTAGATAAGTTGGAAGTGGATTTTTCAGTCCTTAGCAAACCTAAATGAATTTTACACTTTATAAGATCATCCATATCCTCTTAAATATTTTCTGTAATATTTAGAACAGTATTAGCAGTGCTTGAAATGCCTTCTTTTGAACACTTTCTGAATGCTTTGCCTGAAGTGATTTTGTTCCCTTTTTTTAAACTAACTACTAATCACAGTGCTGGCCTTTCTGTTTGATTTATCAACTGACATGCTAAAACACATTCCAATACTTTAATTTGCCTAGAATGTTTTGCTGTTCTGTACAGTATCTTCATTACTGCTTGGTATTCTTAAGTTCATTACTACATAAACCAGCTATGTTAAAACAGTGATTGTATTTTTGGAAGAAAAGAAGAAGAGCATCAAGTCCATTAGTGAAATACTTCATGATGACCTCTGTTATACTTCTTTTGGATCCATTAAAACTGTTCTTGCATAGTAAGTGTCATTATCATAGAATAATAGGCAGCCTATGGTAGCCCAGAGTATGCTTGATGCTAGAGATATTAATTCACAGGTGTCCTTGAACCCTGACTGCTTATTGACTGCTTATTGTTGATGGTGCCAAGCAGTCCTTGACTGAAGTGTCCATCTGTCGCTCAGGTCTATACCATAGATATTTTAGCAGTGCTTAGGAGTACTTACTCATCCTCTCTTAATGTAAGTTGGTAGCAAGAGCGTGAGAAGTTTCAGCAGTTCGCATCTGCTGAAGTAAAAAGAAAATGTTTGACTTTCTGCCCAGCACTGCTAAATACAGAAACTTGGAAAACAGGAATGTAAAAATACCCTTTCCCTTGAAAATGCTCTGTGATGATATTTCCCAGGATACACGGGTTAATTTTTGCTTTTAATAACATAGACATGAGATTTTTTTTTGTGCTATAATGCATGTGTGTTAGAATTAACTGTTTAATTTAGTTAGATGTAAATTGTAACTAGGGAGTGCGAAGACTTGGGTAAGTTCCTGGAGATCCAACAACTACTGAGTCACATATTGGTAATTTGACCTTAGGTTGTGTTCCCGACTTTCTTACCTCACAAAAATTTAGTAAACATGTCTTTATAGAACTTTGAAAAGCTGAACATTGTAGATATTCTATGTAATACCTTATGTTGTTTAATACCATAAACAAAAACTACATTTCTATGGACTTAGGCCTCAGCTTAGAAAAACATTTTAGTTCCTATTTAACTTGATTCACACAATAAAATCTTATCTATATCAAATAAAGAGTAAGGGTAACACATAGTGAGAGAATGCACAGGTATTTAATTACATGTCTGACTCAACACTGCATTTCAGCTAAAGTTATTAAACTCTACTAAAATATGCAGTAAAGTTATTGAAATAGTTTAATTAAATTTAAACATTTGTGAGTCACGTATCATATATCATGATACTGGGTAGGTATGGTGGTCTGGTGTTACCCACACCACCCTTCACTGAGAAGGGCCAGTAAATTCCCCAATAAGCAAGGTAGAAATGTCACAGTTTGGGTACAGGGCAACTGAGAATAACTTGAAGAGCCCCTAAGTGCTCAATTCCTGTCCGTGCACCATTTTTTTTCTGTCTTTTCTTATTTAATCCCGTTTGGTGCTATTAGTGTTCTCAAACCCTGCAGGTACCTGTGTCTTTTTAAAGTGCTCAGTCTGCTCCCAGCTCTTTAACACATGATAGAGGTGCATGGGCTGCCTGCTGTGTTTGGGTTCAGACCATGACACAAAGCTGGCACAGGGATATACAGGACTTTTTTTTCTGTATTTCTTTGAGCCGCAAAACTAAGTTAGGAAATTTACAGCATTTAAGAATTTCTCATTTCTGAAGATCTGAGCTTGTGTTTGTCACAAAATATTTTGGTTTGATTCCTGTTCATTGTGGGCGTGTTAGAAAACCTCTGATTTGGCAGAAAGGATCATCTTTGTAGGGACGGTCTGTAGACAGGGGTAGAAATGCTGCAGGTCTGGAAAGTCCACAGAGCAACTCTCCGTGTCTAATGCCCAGCTGTTTGGTGCTACCTTTGGTTTTTATAGCAAACAACCTTTGGCAGAATAAAGTCGGTGGCTAGGTGGTAGTATACACAGATGCTATAATTAGCACCATCCTGTTAGTCGCTCATTTGTAATTTCCTGCATGGCGGATGCAGCATTCAGATGAAGCTAAGGTACATAAATCTGACTCTGGTCACTCACTTTATGAGGATAGGAAAAATTCTGTGTATATTGCAGCAGAAATTCAGTCTGATGCAAGTAAAAGGTGAAAGTGTTCTTTAAATTCCATGGAGATTTGGCTTTTAGAACAATTTGGGGGGGATCAGAGCACTACGTGGTCTGAAAGCAAAGGCAAAGTATATGAGTGCCTTCATTGTTGGCCCAGATGGCATGACTTAATTAAATAAAATATCTGTGCTGCTTATGTGTTGATGTCTGACACTAGCCCTGGGCCAGGCTTGCAAATAACTGTGGTTTGCTAACGTGTGGCTTTTCAAACAAAATCTGTATTAGCGCTCATGAACCGTGAGTAGTAATGTGGCCTGGGCTTGAGGCACAAGCTGGGTACTGAGCAATGAACAGAGCGAGACTTGAAGGAGGAATTCAGCAGACTTTCAGAAACGGTACATTGGGGATGGAATGTACTTACCCTGAAATCCTAGAAATCAGCCTGATGAAAAAAAAAAAATTAAGTATCTTTAGTAATGGTTTTTAACATTTTTCAGGTATGCTAAGACCTTGGTTGCCAGCTGTACTGTTTCAGTGGGGAGCAGAGGACACAAGGAAGGGTAGGAATAAGCCCCTTTCAGCAGTCTCAGTACCCAGGTGGGTAGGGTGTAAAGGTGGCACAAAGGCACCCTTCCACCTGTGGGCTCCAGTTCACCCCAAACTGATTTCACTGTGCTACCACAGCTCCCAGCAGGACAATGCTGTGACTCAGAGAATGTATTCTAGGATCCCTCTTTTCTGGTGTCCATGATTGGTAGCAGTTCCTCACTGGGGGCTGCTGAGGAAGTTTCTCTGCTCAACAGCAGTAAGATACCTTCTACCCTAAAGTGGTGTTCCTCAGTGGCAATTGCTGCTGTCTGTGTGGCCCTTGTTCACCACCAAAATTTGGGTAAGGGATACTCAGGGAAGCAGAGACTTGGTACTGCCAAATTCGTGGTGTTTTTTCCTCCATTTCCCCCACTGGTAAATATCAAGGTTCCACTTTCAGCTATAATGTGAGAAGTTACTGTGAAAAGATGCCGTCTGAGGAGCAAAAACAGACAGTGTATTCATGTCTAGACTAAAGCATGTGCAAGTTTCCAGGCTGGAAAAAAGGTCCAAAGAGAAGTGCTGAAAGAAGACTAAGTAAAAGCTACCCCTGACACCTGCAGCCGGTTGAGAATGTGAATGACGTAGCTCAAGCAGGGGGAGGTGGAAAGAAGTCCATGGGGGGCCAGGTAGAAGAACGGGCAGGTGAAGTGAGTTGCCATAGACAGCAACAGGGATCCAACTGTGATTGCTGGATTTTCTACGGAACTATCATATCTATGTTTTCTTAGAGTAAAGAAATTTAGGCAACAAATGGGGTTATACTCTTGAGTTAGTAGAGGTACTGTTGACTAGCTTTTGGCTTTGCAAATGAATCCTCTGTGAGGCACGCATCTTTGCAATCACAAGTTGTGGAAGCAAGTCCTTTACATTCAGTTTGGTTTTGTCCTCATCTTGGTTTCCTTCTTATGAACTCCAAGGAAGGCTGAACTTTCAATTCAGTCTGCAGAACAGAAGCTTGGCTTAACAGTGCTTGTAGATGTATCCTGACAAACTGAAGCACAAGCATACTTGTGATTCAGAATGGAGGTTCTTGTTAATGGATCTGACCTAAATGCCGCTAATATATTCCATATATCTTGGGGAATACATGTAGGCAGGTATCGGGCCTATCCAAACTGAGTCAAAAGTCTAAAAATGTTCTTTCAAATAAAGCAATCTAGTATAAAGTTCTTCTGCATATTGTTTCAGTGGTATCCTTAAGAGATATTTTAATTCTTACTTAAAAGTTATGTATGTTTGCATTAAGCAGAGATCATTGCCATCATGCCATGTGGAAATTAGGACATAATTTTTTGGTACTCTAGCATTTATCTCACCTGTAAGGCACATTGAACAATCCAGAACATTTCATCCTGAAGCACATTTCCTTTTAACTCCTAATGCCCTTTTATTCAGGCAAATAAATTAATATATGGTCACATTTTGCAGTTGATAAAAAAATGAAAAAGCAAGTCTTCAGCTGTGAGAGAAAACAGAATTTGTGATGCGTTTTCCTGCTCCCTTTCCAGCTTTGCCCATTTTCTTGGATGCAGTCTCTCTTCAGGAAAGCCCGGAAACCTGTACCTACCTTAATATGTTTACCTAAATTACATTTACTCAAATATAATTTAACTCTAGACTTAAAGGACTATTAAATGGTTGGGTTTTTTTTAAACAATATACTTCTAAACTTAGAATCAATTAAGGAAGAAATGGGTTATGCTTCAGTGCTCAAGCTATGTGGATTAAAAAGAAAATCTGACCCAGAGGAAAGCATGCAAGTGAAGACTACCCTGAGGCAGCCTTAATGTAAAAGCTGACAAGTCAATGCATACTTTCTTGCTTACTAATTTACTTTTTTCAACAGAAAGGTGAACTGATCATGGCAACTCCCTCATCACACAGCATACATGGATAATCCTGTGAATAAAATAAAATGTGCCCTGCCCACCTGCACTTTTTCTCAACTCTGGTTCCCAAAAAATTGAGTAATGAAGTATTTTATAGCAGTTCATGGCTCCTCGATGTTTCTTAATGGCAGTAAAATTAAATATAGTTTAATACTGATATGGTAGTGAAAGTAGCCTGCAGTGATATGTGCTATATAGAAGAACATCCTATACTAAAGATATCCTCAAGATATCCTAAAGATATAGTAGTAGCATTTCTAAATACAGTGTAAATAATTTTAAAAGGGTCTGTGCATAGAGAATTTTTTCCATTTTTTTTCCATCTGAGCTGGTTTATTTTTCTCTCTACAAACCCTGTCCTTGTCATTTTTTTTTCTGACTAGTACAACTACAACATTCACTATTTCACTCTAGTCCCAATAATATTAAAAGCTGCTGAAAGGAGAACATCCATGGAGTTTTACATGGAGCGGTAGCCACTTACTCTTCCTTTTAAGTATGTAGGTAGTATTCGTTTCATTTTGAAAGATTAAGTAGTTGAAGTATTAAAACCAAATCGTTAACAAAAAAACCCCATGCGCTTTACATTTAAATTTAAAGACTCTGTAATGTAAGATTGCATAATTCAGCTGAGCCAGAACGATACTTTGTTTCTGCCATGAGTCTTTGACTATAATTAGAACATCATCGTGTCACTTGGTGTCTTTTCTGCCTGATGAAGAATGAGCAAGCTATTCTGAGATGGTTTGGGGCATTTTTTTCAGGAAAAGAACCCACCAAAAGCAGCCACAATGCTTCAGGGTACCAGGAGGCACTTACCTACTTACAGAAGACTGGTGAATTTCTCAAACAATTCTCCCCCAGTCTCTGAACACATCAGCTGACTTCTCCTCCCCGC
>JAAGNO010000802.1:13425-35637 GCA_033439905.1 Ceryle rudis
GTCGTCGTGGCAATGTCATATTTTTATTGGAAGTTATTTTACAGGAGAATATTTACTCTAACCATTATAATTCCACTAATCAGGATATCAAGCTATTATGGAACAGTTATTTTTCTTTAAGTACTGATGGTTGGAGACTGGCTGTCAAAAGCACTGATCTGTTGTTCTCTGCATGGTAATCTTCATAATTGTGTCTGCAAAAAGGTAGATTTCATCATGTTTCTTGAAGCCTGTTGTCCCTGACGCTAACCTACAACAGTCTTCGGGCATTCACCGAGTGAAGGTAGGTGTTGTATTCCACGTGACTTGTAGTGAAACAGTTCTGCAAAGTCTGGGAAGTGATTAGGGTTTGGAGTTTTTTGCCTGGTCAGCTTTGATACTTTGTAAGAAATACTGAAATGAGGCCCAACATAAACTAGAAGATTCCTGTAGAAGAGTAGTAATGAGCAAACAGAAGCTTGCAACATGAAAAGAATACAGCAGAGGAGAAATATGAGCACTGAACCCAGAATTAGTTTTCTTTTTTTTAGACTAAAACTCTGCCTAATGAAAATATTATTTGCAATTCGGTTAAGAGGATAACAACTCAGATTTGGATCTGCTCTGATAGTGCAGCTGAAGAGTGTGTAGGTAGATTATAGCTTGTGTCTCAGCCTGGGTACCTGTGCACCAAGAGCAGTGTCACAGTGGGAGCATGAGGTCTGGGAAGGGCTGTACAAACCCAGGAGGGCCCCTGGATGACAAGCTTGTTTGTGCTATGGTGCTGACACTGCTATGGACACAACACTAGAGCTAATAATATTAAATCTGGCTTGTATTTGATTAAAGCAAGCAGTTGCACAAGTTATTTCAGTGTGCACATGGAAACCTTTACTTTTAAGGCTGGTTTGTTCAGCCAGCTTTTAGATGGCTTATCAACTTTTGAGCAGCTTGTGATAGTCTTCAAAGTTATTTCATTTTAGATGCAGCTTTATTGACTTGAATGGATTTTTTTGCCCTCTTCAGAGTAAATAAGTCTATCTCAGTTAGACCTGTACTGACAGAGGTTATTAAAGCCTTTCTAAAGCTTTAATAGGTCTGGTGGGGACTCCTCCTGTTTTGTTTTTAGCTGCCAGCTTAGCCCTAGCAATGACATTTTAATCACACATACCCACCAATGCCACCACCTTGTTTAGCCAGACCAAGAGGCTACAGCTCTCGTCATTATATTCATTGCTCTTCACAATAAAGCATTTGTACTCAAGCTGTCAGTAAATGTTTCTGTTTAACTAGTGATTTAGTGTCCTGGATTATGCTGAAAATACTTTGAACTGATGGTTTTCTTAAAAGGCCAAACCACTTCTTATATTGCATCCAGTATTACTTTGAATACACTGGGAAGACTTATCCAGCACTGAATATTTCTGCAGACTTCTAATAATATGTTGGGAACAAATTCAGAGAATGAAAAATGGCTTTGAAAGTTCTCAAAGTTCTCACATTTGATGGAAGACGGAGTAGATTTTATTATCCTTCCTTAGGATTAACGGTGCCCTTAATACCAATGGATTTCCCGGTGTAAAAGCAACAAGAGTCTGTCCCTTAGCAGGTATTTACTTACTGCTTAAGATACATTTTCCAGGTGATTTGTGGAGTTTTCAGTATGTGCTTTCCATTAATCTTGGGATGAATGTTGTCCAAATCCCTAGTCAGCACTTGGAATATCTGGCAATTCTTTTTCAAAAGCACAGAATTCTTAGTAACTAGAGCTGTACTACCTGGTACAAAATCACTTATTATGCTAATTCTGTTAATTCTTAAAAATAGATCCCAAAATATTTATACAGAGTAGTATTTTATTACCATTTACCACCACTCCCCTCTCTCCTTAAAAAAAAAAAAAATTCCCATATCTTTTAAAAGAGTATAGGTAAGGTGGGCATCTAGCTCTGAGAGTCCCTTTGCCTCAAAAAAACGTACTAGATTTTAAGTCCTGAGAGGTCTATACTACTCTATACTACTCCGCTCACTGCCACCTACTCATGACCATTTGCTTTCTATAAAAATGTGCAGATTTGTCCAAATTCTACAGGAGGAGGTTCAGAGAAGGGAAAGTGTATCTTTTAAGGACTGATAGTTAAAGATTATGGACTGTTGGTATTCTGTGGAGGTAAACATTCTGCAAATTATTTCATGTTTTGAAGGGGAACTGTTTTCATTAGCAAACTAATGCTGGGAGCCAGGGTTTCTGACTGTGAAGATGCTGCTAGGATTTGAAAGTATCAGAAAGTCCCAGTTTTAGAGGTGTGAGAGAATACATCCAAACTGTCTAAAGATGCAGTTTAGTACCTTACATCCTAGGAAATTACCATGTTTGACCAAATTTCAATAAACTCACTTATATGATGAAAGTAGGCTTTTCTGAAAAATCCTGCTACACCTCAGCCTACAACTTTATGTATAGGTGCAGTATTTATACCCAAATACTCTTGAAATCTCCACCTGAGGCCTTGATCTTGCATGCCTCTATAGAACACCAGTCTGCACACCATATCATACTTGTTTTTCATTTCAGATGGCTGAATAAAAGAGATAATTATACAAGTGAAGTAGCTGATTACAGTTTCTGGGTATGTGTGTTTAATACCAATTCAAAGGCTGTTGAAATTGATAAATCTTTGCATGAAGTTTACACTGCTTTAGATCCAGGTCTTAATCTCTCCATGGATGTACGTTCATCATATAATGCTGCCACAGTCCCAAAGTTGTATTTAGAAAGACTTTAAAATGCTGTTGTTTGTACTGTTGCTTCAAGGCAGTTCAGAAGACTCAAGTAAGATACGTGCCCTGAAGCAGTATTTTACTCTCCTAAGGAACTCCTTCAGGAAGAGATTCCTGGCACTGTCTGGAAAAATAAATATATATACACAATAAAAGATCTTTCAAATATGAATTATTCTTAAAAAAATCCCCTTTAGGGAAGAGTTAGTGAATGTGACATGCTTCTTTATTCCCCCGAATGGTTTTAGAAATGTGGGGTTAGTTTAAAATACGTTATTTTTTGACATGTTTGCATGTGTAGCTGTAATCTCAAGGAAATTTGCAGCAGTAATAAAACCCAAAATAGAAATAACCTGAGTACCAGTTGTAACTGTAAAATAGAAAACTCCTAAAGGCTAATTGTATAACACGGCGTAAGCATTTCATTTAGCTATCATTTATTACAAAGCTTTGCATCTAAATTAATTGGTTTTTCATAACATAAACTGTAGTGACAAAAATCACAAAATTTTGAATTTTGATAAATGTGAAATGGGTGCTCTGCTACTTAAGGCCTGTTCTTGTGCTTTGCAGATGATACCAGGGATTCTGATAGTAATAGAACTGCACAGAAATCAAAGAATGATTTATTTTTAAACTGCTTAATGAAGACAAAACCTACCAAATAGCTAGCAGGTTCTGCTGTGGGTATTTTGCTGCTCCTTCCCCCTGGATACTTGGGCTTGAGTAATTTATCCAGTTCCCAAATTACAGTATGTCCTCACCCTTCTCAAGAAATGCGTAGAGCATCCCAGAAGGAATGCTCTTAGTCTCGGTGCCGTTGCAAAGAACACTTCAACAGCACAGGGTGCGTAAAATGGAAATGATTTCTTTTTCACTGTGCATTGCCATCTAGTGGTGTGCAGCCTCTGCAGGCCTCCACAGCAGGGTCTAACCATGGACATCAGCTAATGTTCGCTTGCCCTGAATGCGCTTTTAGTGATTACTTTCTTTGCAGAGACTAGAGACACTGAATATTGCACTGGGTATTGTGTGCATATGCTCTAACATTTCCTTTTTTTTTATTTTGCATAAAGATTCAGAGGGAAAAAAGAAATTTGTGGCAAGCAGATCAAGAGAGGGGAATCTATTGCTCTGGTCCACTCTGGTGAGACCTTACCTGGAGTACTGCATCCAAGTCTGGAGCCCTCAACACAGGAAGTACATGGACCTGATGCAGCAGGTCCATAGGAGGCCCACAGAGATGACCAGAGGGCTGGAACACCTCTCCCACAAAGACAGGCTGAGAGCACTGGGGTTGTTCACCCTGGAGAAGAGAAGGCCTCAGGGAGACCTTCTAGCAGCCTTTCAGTATCTGAAGGGGACCTACAGGAAAGCTTGGGAGGGGCAGTTTACACGAGCACGTATCAATGGGATGAGAGGCAATGGTTTTAAACTAGAGCGGGTTAGATTTAGATTGGACATTAGGAAGAAATTCTTTACTATGAGAGTGGTGGAACATTGGAACAGGGTGCCCAGGGAGCTGGTGGAGGCCCCGTTCCTGGAGATGTTCAAGGTTAGGTTTCATGGGACTCTGAGCAACCTGATGTTGCAGCTCTCCCTGCTCACTGCATGGGGGGCTGGACTAGATGTCCCTTAAAGATCCCTTCCAACCCAATGCTTTCTATGAACTTGAGGGAGTGGCAGGGATGATGTATGAGCCAAACCATTGCCATTCAATTGCTGTATGGTAACCAAGTCAGTTTGGTCAGTAAAGGGTGAGAAAAAATTTGTGCCAGGTTTGCATGTTGGCATCATTTCATTCCAAGTACAATAAAAGATCATCAAGAATTGGATCACAATTCTTGGCCCAGATTCTTTCTATTGGAAGCTCAGCTGACACCCTGACTTGGTATTAGTGCTGATTGAAGGATCCCTCTGAGCTGTGGAGTAGTAATAGCCAGTTTGTTCCCATAGCCATCCTTTGTTTTAACATGTATCAAATTATGCTTCCTTGCACTGATGTAAAAGCAAAGTGACTACACCAACCTCTGTGAAACTCCCCTGCGTATTCATTGGTATCACCAAGAACTGGCTACTTGTTTAATTTCCACCTAAACCGTGACACCTGTTTTGTATCCAAATTTTCATGCCTTACAATAAAGAGAAGGTAAATTAATAGCAGCCATAGCAGTGGTCCAAGGCAAACCTTTTGTCGGGGACCAGGCAAGGGGAGTCCTGCCTACCAGTTAGGTGGGAATCGGGAAAGATTTTTTTTTTTCAAGACTCTCCACCGTTTTCTTCCATAAAGGTCAGCAACAAAATCTTTCAGTCATTTATAAAGTCATTATGCCATATTATATCCCACACAGCTGCATTTGGGCTAGTGAGTATATTTGATTTTTTTATACACATATATGTAGGAAAAAAAAAGCCACCGAACTGCAATTTTTCTTAAGCTCAGTAAAAAGCATTGCCACAGTGATCGTTCAAAAATATTTCTGAAACAATTTTGCTTAAAATACGAGCCACACACAATTGTCTTACCTTTCCGCTATTACCAAAGCGGTTCTCAAAGAAACAAGGAAATATTTAAATGCTTGTTGTTTTCTCATACTGAAGTAATTGTGTTGAAATCCTCTTTGAGCTATGCCTTTCGAACATTACATCACATGCTTCACGACTTACCAGCTGCCTCTTGAGAAAGAAGCACTAATGATCTTGCTCTCAATACGGTTTTCAGCCTTACCAGTATAAAGCAGCAAAAGTTGGGCAATTTTAGAGCTGCATATTATAATGACTTCTAATAGTAAGGGGTACATGCATAGAAGAATCTCAGTGTAAGACTTTTTTTTTTTTTAGAAAGATATTAAAAAGTAGTAATCACATTAATAGGAAATATTTGTATTAAGAGGCAAATACAAGTCTAGTTTTCAGTTATGTTACTCAATACTAATTTCAGGTGGCTTTTTAGTCTTGTATTCAATTTTATTTCATCGCTAACAGGAGAAAATAAAAGGAAAAATATATACCAAAAGAGATTTATAAAATCAATAAACCAATAAACTATACCTGTCCATGCAGAATCACGCACTGGTAGTGAAAATACAGAAGTTGTTTCAATCAGAAACCATTAGAAATCACAAAAATAGACTTTTGCCATTAAAACAAAACTCTATGATCTGTTTCTTAGCTGTAAGTCAGGATTTATTTGTATTAGCTGAGGATTTTTCTTTCTGGTTAATTAAAGAACCCTTTATAATGAAAATTCTGTAGGTTTTGTATTGACAGAGTGAGTGAATGAGAGACTAACAGAAGAAAAATCCAACAGTTGGGAGATCAGTCATAGAGAGCTTGTCCTTATCAAGTAATGGATTCTCACGTTTTAATACAGGCATTTTATATTAGCTGCTGAAATGCTGTAGCTAAGGGTTTAATATTTTAAATTTTTAGTTTCAGAGTTGTTGTAAAGAACTAAAATAATTTTCTGCTTACCTAAAGTCAGATGGTGTGTTATCAGCAAAGTCAGAAATCTGAATATTTAAGGGTTGAGCTATATAACAGTGGAAAGTGGATCAGATCATCTGTCACTTAAAAGATGTAAACATTTTTTTCTCCAACTTTTTAATATGCTTGAATTAGATTTTTGTGGTAAACATCAGTATAATTCCAGGGAAGTTACTACTTTATTGTAGTAGCACGTAGTGAACTTCCTACTTTAATTTAAACCAGTCGGTAGGTGAGCTCTGATTTCTTTAAAATATACTTACTTGCTTAACTGACCAATCACACAGACTAAATCATCAGAGCTTTGTCATTTAAATGTACATATGTTATGTGTTTCTGGGTGTTGTGCTCGTGGTGTTACGTGCATATTTGAGTTAGCAGCAGCCTGTGGTAACAGTTGGTGTTCAAATAGATGGTGTTGTAGATCTGTTTGCACAACAGGTTGCAAACTTGGCTAATCTTGTTTAAGGTTCAAAATGTTTTGTTGCTTTCGTCTTGGGCCTTTTGGCACTGCTCATGTATGTACGGATCAGAGCTCTTGGAGAATAACCTTGATTGTGCTCTACACCTGCTTACACTTAGGAAAAGAAACATTTGTCACTCTTATTTATGTAATTGCTTAAATTGCATTTTAATTTTAACAGTTTAAGTATGTTGGTGGAGAAAAATGTTTTCTGAATGAAAGTTTGATCAAATGCCCAGGGAGCTGGGGCAAGACTTTCCATTGAGTCAAGAGATTTTGTTACAGGCATTTTATTTAAACAATACTTCTCTCAGCCATAATTGAGTAAAGTTACATGCTTTTCCTAAAAAAAAAAATGAACAAAAATATTTCAACCATCAATCTTTAATATATTTTTTTTAAGGAAAATTACTGAAAATTAAATCTTTCCATTTTATATTTTTGGTGCAATTTTAAAATATGAAGATGCATTTAGCTCTTAAAACAGCAATATAACTGCTTAAATATTACAAAACTCAATTTTTTCTCACTAAAATGGAAATTGGATTAGATTCTGTTGGAGTAAACTCAACAACTGTGAGCTTCTTTTGTGTTATTCTTCATTCCCATTAATAGGAATAACATGATACCTATACTCACCAATTCCCATCACTGTGGGCTCTTAAATAAACATTAGGAAATATTAGTCTTGAAGTTAAAGACTTCATTTAGCACACTGCCCAGCTATGCGTTTTATATTTGCAAGTAGGAATGGCAGTCCAGATTTTTTGACCACTTGTGACACTAATGCTTACAGGCTTTCCTGGCAAGACCCTTTACAGAGCTGTGGAGTTCAAAATGTATCAGGAGGCCTTATCACTCAAAGTAAACATTCAAAGCATATTTCCCCTTTGCTGAAAGATTTACATTAGTTCCCTGTTAGGCAGTGTATCAATTACAGTGCTGCATTTCCTACATGTCACAGGTACGAGCTTCCCCTTTTCTGTCACCCTGAACAAAGTTTAAAGTACAGATTCTATGAAAAGAGGATCTGGCTTCATTTATTTAAGAAAAGTCTTTTAAACTATTTGGGTGAAATCCTGAAGGTGTTAAATCACTCCTGTGTTGGCATTCTGAGATCCAGGCTTTGATGCTCTTGGTTGTGCCAAACAGCACAATAGTCTACAAACTTTTCCAAAGACTTTATCAGTGCTACTGTGTAAACAGCACTTAATTGATCTAATTAAGTTGATCGGCTTTGTCTGTCCCCGAGATATGTGATCTTCCGCTAATCCGAGTAATAATTCAGGCAATATGTTTACTGATGAGAAAGTGTAGAGGCAAATTACAGTTTAGATAGTGAACTCTTCAGAGTGAGATTCAGCAGCAATTCCCCTGCTGCGTGTATTGGTGAGAATCGCTTTGGAGCTGTGACACCATGCTCAGGATGTGACTGTGAACCTGGGCTCCTTGCACCTGCCATGAGCAGCCAAGGCACCATCTGCACAGCAATCTGCAGCAGGGTTCACACAAGGGAACTGCGATGAAGGGATTTCAGTCACGAACTCTCTTCTTTACACGCAATGCAGCTTTAGATCATTGCAACATTAAACTTTACATCTCTTTCTCAAATGCACACTGGGTAAATTCACATCACCCAGATGAACACAGAACATTGATAATTTCTACTGATACTACATCACAATTTTTGGTGCATGGGAAATTTTTTAGTTAGTTTCACAGGCAAAAAATGAAAAGAAAGGAAAGAAAAATACAGCAACTGAAACTTTAACTAAGACCAAAAAGTTACTGTTAACACAAAGCTGCCATCATTGTGCATTTGTATTCCATACTCCCTAGGAAATCTGTCCCTTTTGTCACATCTATTTATAAACCAATGACATGATATCTTTTAATCAGAGAAGTTATAACAGGAACCAGATTAACCTGGATGTCATGAAAAATAAAACACAATTAAGAAGGAGAAAACAGAGCAGGCTGAGAAAAAGCTGCTTGGAAGTTGCCCTAGGGAAAGGAGATTTGTGTATCTTGTTTAGTAAGGGGCTTGATTCTTTCCCATTTGTGAAAGGTGAAATTTTCTCCAGTGACTACTGGGTATATCCATTGCCTGTATATATAGTGATCTCTTTATCTGAAATTCACAAGTGAAGACTGTGGTTTTCTAAAAGATGTATTATAGATGAACAAAAGTTGTGTACAGGTGATGAAAGTATTAGCTGAAGTTCTACGCATGAAGTAAGTTCTATGTAAGTCAAAATAGATCATTTTAATAGTTCTGTCTTGTTTCAGTGTCTGTGGCTTCTTTAAAGTTTAGTTTTCATCTTGTAATTTGCTTTAGTGACTCTAAATACTTTTTGTTGCTATATATATTGGAAGAAGTGGGACTCTGCTGTATAGAAATATATTAGTTTACAAATGTCGCAGTCTACATGGCTGCTTGTTGTATGTTTTACCAAGATGAAAAAAAGAAGAACAAACCTAAAAGGATAAAGCCAGTGCAAGCAGGTCATCTGAACCTCTTTCAGTAGAACTGAAGGAGACACAGAATATGACAGAATTTAAAAATTAGAGGGTTAAAGGGTTAGAGTATTTCATTTATTGAAAGGTCTCTTTTTTTTTTTTTTTTCCATCAGAGCTGTTTCCAAGTCTTTAAAAAAAACTTAAGAGTTTTTCTTTGAATATAAAATAGAAAGTGGCTTTGAAAGCTCAACTTTTAATCACCATGGGGTTTCTGAGTTTTTGTGGGTATGAGCATCTCAACTGATGGGGTGAAAGGAAGTGTCCCATTTTAGTTTATGTTACTATTGTATGAGCAGCATGTTTTCTTCTTAGAGAGACACAAAAAATGAGCGCTTGTACAATCAGACATTCCCACACAACTATCTGTGCACCTTAAACCATTTTTAAAATTGAGACTCATAAGGCAGAATTGTGGTAAAACACATCAAAAGCAATTTTTTCCTGTGGCAGAATGTCATTTGTCACAAAGACATAAGTGTTGTGGGCAGGATGAGGATGACAAAACATGGACCAGTCCCCAGGAGACGGTTGTGATGCAAGGAGGAGCCCAGTCCCACAGCCGCTCCTTCTGGACATGAAGAAGTTCCTGCCAGTCAAAGACTGTGACTGTCTTGTCTGAAATCAAATTCCACATGGAATAATATTTTTTTGACTTTAAATATATTGCAACTATGATTGGAGTCCTTTAACTATTCAGTGAATTGAGAGTTTCTGTAATCTGTGTTTGGAGATTCCTAGGTTTATGGCTTTTGAAGTTCTCATTCTCTGTACTAAGCACCAGTCTGTCACATTTTAAACAGCTGCTGTTCAAAATTCCAGGCAGTTGACTTTTGACATGATATTTTTGCTGTGAGATTCCAGAATAAAGCTACTAACTGCACTTTATCAAGTAAATACTCACTGGGCACTTCAAACCTAATAATTTTGATCTACCTTAATCAAAATTTCTGTCCAATTTGTCCAGTTCCTTGGCAAACTCTGCAGCCAGCTATACCCATATGTTAATGTATATAGCTCTGCTCTATGTGATGCTGTCCTACTTTAGGATCTTCAAGAAAAACAGAGGATGAACTGTATGGTCTGACTTCTGTCTGTATTTTAACTCTGCTGGCTTCATTGAGGTTCTCAGGACAGGGTAGAATAACAGACTTTGTGCAAAGGTGAAAGGTGGCATAATACAAAATTTCACCTATAGAAAGATGGATGACAGAATGCTCCCCTGTGAAGCATCCGTATGGGGAAAAAATATGGCCAATTCTCACTCTTGGTCTTGGAAAGACCTTAGAGAAGTCACTTTGTAGGGATTTTGCCACTTTTACTAAGTCTAGAGATATCTCAGAACCAATAAAAATGAATAAAATGTAGAAAGGAATGGTATGGTTGCATAGCAGAAAAAAAAAAGAGCTTTCACTCAGCTCATCACACAAACCCTGCAGACCCAGGTGCTATGTACTTGCCAAAAGTGATTTTGCTTTCCATAATATAATTCTTAAATATGACTGGTTTATTAAGTCTATACAAAATTGAAAAAGATCCTACCTAGAGTGATGTGGGGTTTTTGTTGTTGGTTTTGTTGGAGTTTTTTTGTTTGTTCCTTTGGTTGTTTTTGTTTTCTGTTGTTGTTTGGGTTTTCTTTGGTTCCTTTTTTTTTCAGTGAAAGCAGGTGTTTCCACTGGAAATTATGGATTAAAAATGAAACCTAGTCCAGTATTTTCCAGTTTGCCAAATAACGTTGTGACAGTGTAGCATCTGCAGTAGTCGTACGTCAGGTGTAAAGTGAACATTCATGGAATCAGCCCGTTTGGGGATGAATTAATTTTTCATGTTGGTAGCTACCTGCCACTTGAAAATATTTGTGTTGTAATAATTCAGCATTAGCAAAATGTGAGTTAATAAAACTACAGCATGACTTTTTTGGTTACAAGAATGGTTGTGAAAATATTTATTTTCTATTTATTTTCTATTTAGCTCTTGTGACAGAACCCTGAGCTTTGCAGCAAAACATCTAACTGATTTTAAAAGGAGCAGGATTTTACCCTTGCAAATATACCTGGTCTTTCAAGAAGCACATTTTGAAGATAACCTCTTTAAGTTGCTTTCAATTATAGAACTCATGATGTTTCTATGGTTGGTGAGCCATTTGGCCTGGTCTCTCAGGAGGCATTGCAGAAACTGGAAGGGCTTACCTCCAGTGGAGGAAGTTTCTAGCAAAATTTTGTTTAATTCATCACAGGCTGATTTATGTCAGGTTTGGGGTTTTTTTTATTATGGATTTTGGTAAAATTAAATGATACATCATTGTTTATTACAGCTGTGTTTTTACTGGGACTAATATCTGCAATTGTTTTCTCTAACTCTTTGAAACTGCCTTTTGCTTTACTGCTATTTTTTTGTACACCAGCAGTGACTTTTAGTCATAGCTGACAGGCCAGATTTTTTTTCCAAGAATAACATAATTAGTGTTCAACCCATATATGAGTACTTCTGCCAGGTGGCACACAGTTAAAATTCCATTTGCAAAAGCCATATTATATGGCATTGGTGATTCCTATACTGTAAACATACTTCTTACAGGCAATAGGAGATTGACTGTGTTGCCTGCTTATACTTGGTGTAATTGTGAGCTAAAGCCTTCAGATGTCTGAGCAGTAGTTTTGCCAGCAATGCTTTGAAAGAGATGCCAGTATATGAAGAGAATATTTGAATTTTTGTCTTCCTGGCTGTATAGCAAAAATGTTAACTCTGAAGGTAAAAGCCAGCCGTTAGAAACACAGCATAGAAGGTGCTTCATGGGTGTGAGGCAGAGCTCCTGCTAAATACAGTTTGGCCATTTCATTATACATGCAAATTATTATATATGCAAAGCATTGAGTGCACTGGTTTTGTTAGAAACTGCTCTGCTAGAGGCTGTTCTTTCCTCACTGCTGAAGAGTGAGTGGAAATGATTCCATGAGATATGAAAAATGTTATTTAATGTTTATCATCCTATATGTACATTTATATGTATAGATGTTTCTGAATACTTCCTCAAGGAATTAATCTGCATGACACAATTCTATTTCTGGCAGTTTGTGTAAAAATGCAGCCTCATAAAGAGATACTTAACATTTTGTCAGGTAATAAACCGCTCTCTTATTTCCAGCTCTGCCATTTTATCCCAAGTGCAGTTATGTGCAGCTTGTGTCTGCAGTATGAAAGTCCATGTCAAATTATGTTCATGTATTTCCAGAGTCTGAAAACTTTTCTCCTTAGCAGCAAAAAAAAAATGAACAATGCAGATACTTTCTTCACAGTAAATGCTGGGAGGGACTTCAAAATGTAAATTTATATTAAACAATCAAAAAGTGTATAACTTGCTTATGTTTTCTGTCATAGCATAATGGCCAAATATATCTGTGCTCTAATGGCTTTGAATGTGACTGCTTGGAACCAGGGATATATTTGGACCAGTGACTACATAAATGAAAAATCATGGATATTCAAGCTTTTCCTTTAATTCCTCATGCAAATTTTTTCCTAAAACTTTTTATAATACATGTCAGCCAATAAAGCAGTAATGTAATACATTGAAGTAAAAGAATTTAGTCAGTACTTGGGGCTGGAACTGGCTTGTGTTAGATTTCACAGAGTTTGGGGAAGCTTACATTCTTGTTCCTGAAGATTTTGCATGTGATAAACCAAATTTTGCTTGTCTTAATCAGGTAATCATCCTCCAGATTTCAGTTAGTCAACTCCCCTGATGAGTTCTAGCTAGTTTTTGGCATATGGAGGACTTTTCTGATTATCCAAAGCAACAGCCTGAATATGACACGGCACTGGATTCCAGTTCACAGAGGAGAGGAAGAAATGGACACAATAATAGTTGGGTGTCTCAGCAATGCTATTAATAAGTGTTTTAAGATGTGAAAGTGGGAACTTGGAAACCAGGCCACCACATACTCAAATATAGACATGGATTTAATACAGCTCATTTATAACTGGTGATTGCTTGGAGGCATCATGAACAAAATCCTTAATGTAAGAGGAAAAAGTGTAGGCTGTCACTTTCAGTTCCAGACTTTAATTTCAATTGTATGAGCAGGAGCAGCTGCATGTTGCTATCAGGCGTATGAAGTTTTTAGTGCTAAAAAGGCAGCTGGACTGGAAATACCCCAGAAGTACATATCCATTTGTCTGGTTAACTTCAGCACTTAGACTATCAATCAGGTCAGCCTAAAGAAAAATGAATGACATCAGTCAAAACAATAGGATATCTCTGTGCAGTGATTAGCTCCATGTAGTACAAAAAGTTAAATAATTTGTTCTTTGAAAATGTGATGATTGATTGGCTTCCATTAGGCTTGGATTTTAAAACATTCCATGAACTCTCAGATAAAATGGCACTAAAATGTTACTGCAATAACCAAATAAATCATATTGGACTATAGTGTATATAAGTACTTTAAAACATTATAGATACTAGAATTCTGTGTATAATAAAAAGGTGAAGAATGTAAGCCATGAAATTTATTTTAGGCTCTCATCTCACATCAGCATTATCCTGGGCTGTTTGCAATGATAATGTTCCTAAGGATAAGATTTTTAAATTTTGTTTTAATATATTATATATATGTAGAAGTTGTAGAGCTCTGGATGTGTTTGGTCAAAGGGAGGCATTTTAAAGTTCTCACAGTGCAGAATTTATCTCAGCTTTTGACACTGATCCTGACCATTTTAATTTGATCTCAGCCTTGTAATAAGCTTGCATCTGAGAAATAAGCCATTACCATCTAGGCAACCATCTGAGGCTGCATTTTTCAGTATCGGATTTGTGCCTCAGTTCATGGTCCTGTAGCTCTGGCCAGAGAATCTCTGACACATAATAATGTTTAGCCTGGAATCCTGGGTAGAGGAATAAAACAAAATCCTGCCCTGATATGTCGGGTGGCAGTATGGTTAACATTTGTAATTTATGATCATTCTCCTAATATTTCACTTTTGCCTAATGACCCAGACTCTGCAGGCTAATTCTGTGACTCATCTCATACTTCAAAACAAACTCTAGGCTGAATGCATGCAAGATTGCCTAAATATTGTAAACTCTGGGTCATAAATCAGATGGTAAGGAAAATAATCCCAATATAAAAGTTTTATTTCATTATTTCAGGATTTTACTCACGAATTTCAAGCACTGGAGTTGAGCTTAAGTAATTGGCGACATTATAAATCTTCAGAGAATCAAAGGCAAAGAGTATGCATGCAGCACGCATGCGATTGCCTTTGAAGTCAATTGGCAGTGCATGGCTTTTATACTGTCGAGCAATGTTATTTTGTAATTTGTTTTCTAATGAGAGAAAATTGAGTGTGTTGAGAAGGTCCAGATACCTTCAAAATAGTCTTTGCAGGGTTTACGTGTTTGATTACACTGACTGTTGTCTAAACAATAATACCTGTGATCTAGGGTATTGCTCATACTGGAAGTACCAATCACAAATTATCACATTTCTGCGGTGAATGTCAGACTTTAATGAAAGCATCACATTTGGACTTTGCCTCACACTCCAGAGCCAATGTAAGCTCTAGGTAGCTAGTGAGGTAGTCATGGGTAAGATCTCAGGATCATCTCTATGCATTTATAAAGTCATCATTATTAAATAAACACGTCAACTTAGATTCCAGTTTCTAAGTCTTAAGAAAGGGAGGCTCAGGGGGATCTTAGCAGTGTGTGTAAATACCTGAAGGGAAAAAATGATGCAGTCAGTCTCTTCTCAGTGGTGCCTGGTGTCAGGAGGAGCGTTGATGAGCATAAGTTGAAACACTAGGGATTTACAATGAGGATGGTCAAACACTGGAACATGTTGCCCAGAGGGGTCATGGGGTCCTGTCCTTGGAGATAATCAAAACTTGACTGGACACATCCCTGAGCAACCTACCCAAGCAAAGGGTTTGGGCCAGGTGATCTCCAGAGGTGAAATGCAGCCTCAACAATTCTGTGATTGCAATGCAGAAATTCCACTGAAATGATATCTTCAACAACATAATGAATTCATAGTGATTAATGGCTATTTACATTTTCTGATTTAGACAGGCGTACATATATGATGTGTAGCATCACCAAATGTGGGTATTTCTGTCTTTGTATTATAAACCCCTATTCAATATTTATTATTCACTGATATCTACAAACTGTATTCCTAATTTAGGCTGGCTGAGTTAGGATTGTCACCTGCACATCAGGGTTAGAATTTGTACTGATGTAAGGAGCAAGTACAAAAGCTGTAGTGTCAAATTAGATTGAAGAGGAATGTAATGGATGCACGGCCTCAACATTTTACAGGAAGGTAGTTGTATTCTGAATTCATGTTTATTGAAAGGAGTAGATAAAATGTTAGTTCCTGGTTTAGAGCACCAATCTGGAGACAAATCTGCATGTTATAACAGCTAAAGAGTACGGGGGGTTCTTTTTAGTTTTTGTAAAATAGTCTATGTGGAAAAATGTTTAAATTCCTGGAAGTTGGTAAGATCAAAGCTAGAGGTGGGCAGTGTTGAATTTCCTGATGATATCTGCTGATAGTATCTACCACTGCTGGCTTACTTTTCTGTTTTTTTTCCTTTATAGATTATTTGGAATTGGGTGCTTTGAAGGGAAACGAGGAATTTGCTTGTGTCTCTATCCAGTACCCCACTCAGTGAGGCTGTCACCAGCAGTGTTACAGCACACTGGCTGCTCCTGACAATGGATCTCACTGCCTGCATCTCAGGCAAAGTTAAATTTGGCTCCTGTCTGGAATAAGGTAGGGGAATTATTTCTAATGCCATGATTATTGGGCTGTCTCCTTCCTATCACAACAAATTCTCAACTCCTCTTACTTTACAGCAGACTTCCACCCTGCTCATCTTACTTACAGTGTGGTCAGGAATGCATTTGTAAAGCAGTGCTCATTCTTAAAAGCATCAATAAATACCTTGTACATCACTACACTTAAAACATATTGGTAAGTGAAATTTTTTCCTAGATTAATTTGCATTGCTAATTAGGCCCCAGTCTAAAGTTTGTTACCAGACCTACTGTCAATCTTGTTATTTATCTGCACATTGCATCTTAGCATTTGGACTGGGAGGCTGTGGAGCCATCACCTGTGGAGATAGTATGTCCCTGGGAAGGTGTCCAAGCAGGCATGGGGGTTCCTGGGCAGGCCACTCTGTGGAGACTGATGGGCAACAGTTGTCACGTGTCTTTTGCTGCTTCTCCACATTGAGGTTTAATTCATTCCAGTGCAAAGTAAATAGGCTTATGTTAAGCGCTGACTTTCTGATAATGTGTTTTCTTTTGCAAACACACATATAGAGTTAAGAGGCAGATGAAGAACCCACTGTCTGTCAGGTAGTAGCTATTTGCTTTATGCAATGGCCGTGTGATAAATGACCTGTCACTCTAGAGTGGCAGTGAAGCCAGTTTAATCTAGTATGTTTTACTGTGCATTGGAACAGAGGAGAGTTGCTCATCCTGGCATTGCTGTGCATCCACAAAGAGGGACTAGCTAACATCTGAAAGACAAAAATAGTCTAAGCTCAAGCTTTTGAGGTATAACCCTGAAAAATTCTTTGCCATAGAGTTCCTGCTACAGGAGGTATGTGGGTGATTTCAAGTACCTCCCCCATTTAACTTCAACCTGTCAAGGTTTAGGGTCAAGCCATCCACTATACCTATCACAGATGCTCTGTGTTAACCTCTATCCCTTCCCAAAGGGGAAGAGAAAGGGAGTAAGGGAGAGAGACTTAGGAATTAGAAAACTAAAACAGCTTTAATGAAAAGAATATTGATAAAATGGAATATACAAGTGCACACAAACCCAACATCAAACCCAACCCTCCTGATGGCAATTATGTCACTGAAACCACTGATGTTGTGGAGAAGGCACTGGGGATGTCCCAGAGTGGACTCAGTGGCAGATGGGAACTGGATTCAGGAGCTGGATTCTGGAACTGGGAACATGGATAAGGAAAACCAGAATGGATGGAGTCCTCCTCGGATGCCAACCGTTAAAGAAGAGGCTTGACCCTCGTGATCCCTCAGCTTTATACTGAATGTGATGTATATGGGATGGAATCCCTTGTTGGTCACTTTAGGGTCACCTGTCCTGTCTGCTCCTCCCTATGGGTGCCACCTTTTACTGCACCCCAACGCAGTGCCCAAGATTTAGTAGTGGCCTTAGTCTGTGCACAGCAGTCCTTGGTAGTAACTCTGAACATGGAGCATTATCACTGAAGCAGAGACTATCTGTGAAAGCTTTCTGTTAATTTCAGACCATGCAGTTACTGAGAAGAGACTGAGATGAGATGTAAAATCACTGAACAGAATTAGCTCTGTTCTAATCCCAACCAGGACACAAATCCCATGGTCAACTGCGCTGCCAGGTGGGATCGGCTGCTGCAACAGGAGATGGCAGGGCTGCTTTGAGCAGGCCAGAGACTGCAAGGGAAGTGCTGAATCTTTCCAATCTTGCTACTGATTCAGGGGTGTCTTCAAAGGCCTCTGCACATCACCTGCAACTGGGGGATTCTAGGGAGAGGGGACAAGGTGCCATACTTACTTATTTGGAATATATGTAGGTCTAGTCTTGACAAATCTTGGTTCTTGAGTGAGAAGAATAAAGACTTCAAAGAGTTTTCAAGAAAAAAGTTTAGAAAATTGATTGTGATTAAAGCCTGTTGGTATAGAATACACATACCAGTGTATTCTATTTGGTGAATAGCACCATAATGTAAAATAGTTCTTTACAATTTAAAAAAAGAAAATTTCACTAGTTGCAAGCCTTGCTGATGCCATCTTTGACTGTAGTTCAGTACATTTCCAATGAGTGAGACGTCTCTTGGGTTAGTCACAGAAACATTGCTTATCCAGGGGAGATGTACACTATGTTGTGAAAGAACAAACGATCATCTGAGATATGTTGCTAAATTATGAGTAACTCAAGACCTGGCTTTTTTCACTACCTAGAAAGTATTTTTAACCATAAAAACTATATTTCTTCATAACTGAGAACATGGTCTTCAGATTCTGTTACTTGCTTTCTTGTTATCTCAAGAGTCGCGCTACATACTTGTAGTGTGCCAAATGGGCGAAGTTCAGGGAAGGTTGTATTTGGATTTTCACTACTATCTTCCTTTTTCTCATTGTTCATCTTTCTTCAAATAGGTAACTTCTTTAGGATGAAAACTTTAATGTTTGTTCATGATGCAGAATGTTTGTGGCAGAGGTTAAAGGACTAGGGCTGCTTGTTCTAGCAGCCCCTGAATATGAAGGCTTTCTTGTAGAAAAGTTTTCTTCTTTATCACAACATTTTACTTTTCCTAAAAGCTATTTCTCTATTAAATGGATTTATATAATTTATACCTTTACTTAGTGGCCTTTAAAATCCTCCTTTCATGATTAGGTAGATAAGCAGTCTATTAAAAACTCAAAACTGACAAATTTTATTTGTATTGAAACTTCTTTAATTTATATTTCTTTTTAATTCATATTTATATTCCACCATTCTTTTCTGTCCTAAATTTGTGACTGAAAATATATCTTTTCCTCTGGCCCCCTTCTGGACATTGTTTTAATTTTCATTTTCCCCTCTGAGTTAGAGACAGTTAGTTGTACTGAATGAAGTATATTGGGCTAGACAGAAATATGACTCTAAATCTTTGTTATTAATCAATCTTTTAACTTCAAAAACTATGTCAATGCAGAAAAAAAAATGGCTTAAAGGTTTGCGGAGAGTTAGAAGAAGAATAAAAAAAAAATTTAAAAATAATCTATTCTTTTCTTTCTGCTCAGTGCATTTTCTTCTTGTCCTTTCCAGTGTTGGCTTCAGCAGTGTACTTTAATAGAAAGCATTCTGGTGATGCTGTCTTCCTGGACTAAATCTGGTATTACTTGAAAAGCTGATTTCTCCTTTCATTCCTCATGTATCTCCACATGGATGCCACAAGCAATTCTTCTATCTAGAGTACTGCTCTGTAGCCTAATCTCACTTTTGTGCTGGCCCTTGCTCTTCAGCATGTTGAAGCTGACAATCCCCCCATCTTGGAGCTGGAAGAAAACATCTAATGAAATCTATTTCCATTTCAGTTCCGTGAGTTAGTGATGGCTGCTCATGTATGTGCTTCCAGGTGTGTTTTTAGTTATCTCATTGACTTCAACAGCTCTGGAAATCGGTTTTGCAGTTTCTTATCCTTTCAGATAAAGGTCCAACTTTTAGAAAGTTACTCCAGAACCACTTAGTGCAGTGCTCTTTCCATCACACAACTTGGAAAGAAGAGCAAGATTTCAATGCATGGCATCTGCAGAACAGGGCAAAGTCTTTAGTTAGGTATATATGAGGCTGTTCTGGGTTTCACTTTACAACCTAATGCTTTTTTTCTGATGTGGTGCACTCGTTGCTTGGTCTGGATCCACTAATCCTGGCTTATACTTATTCAAACCCATGGATAACACCCTGCATGTGATTGCACCACACAGGAAAAAGAGCACTGAAATAGGACGCATGCAGGATGTGATTCTCTGCAATAACATGAGCATTTGGCTAACATGGCAAATTTATCTCTCTACACATTTATAGTGCATCTTTTCTTGCTGTGTGCTGCCTGACTTCCCCTGAAGTACAAAGAAGCTGTTAAAGGTTTATTCAAGTTTCAGTCTAGTTTAAGATTTTCATATAAGGTGTTTAGATCCTGGTGGATGTCTAAAACCCACCTCACTCGATATCAAAACACTGCCTCAGCTTTTTGCTTTGGCAAAAACAATTTGGGGTTTCTCATATGGTTTTCTTAACTTACTGGGTTAATGTCTTGTAGATATTGCAAACAGAGAGTAAGAGGTTGCTTCTGTGACTTGTATACCTTAGTTTCCTGGACTAGACTCCATAATCACCTAAATCATTTACCTGTTTCTGGAAGTTTTACCTGGAGAGAGAGCTCTCTCACAACAGCATTAGCTTAGTTGCCCAGCCAGCGGGTGGCTTCTGCTCATGCTGAAATAAGTGCAATTGCCAGTGAAGTGAGTGGAAGTGTGAAAGACCTGGGTATCGTTCTATTGCAAAGGCAGAGCATCAAGATCAGTCTCTTGCATGAAACCTCAGAATCTTTAATTCCTCCAGTGACAAAACAGCAAAGAGGCAAACCTGGAACAAACACCGGAGTTGTCTAGCAAAATATTTTTCAAAACTTGATAGGTTGATAGGGAAAGGGTAAGAAACAGAAGGAATTTTTTTTTCATTTTAGATTTGGGACATTATCTGTGCTTCTGATTCCGTTCCTGAGCTTATAGAGGTGCTCTGAATTTCAGCATAAAACTGTAGGAGATTTGTCACTAGTTAGTATTTAGTAGAACAGTTGGAAACTGGTTTTCACATAAAGGATCCCTGTGGCCCCTCAAAGGCAAGTGTTTTATTTTCTATACCAACCACCAGCTTTCAACTTTCTAAATACTCCTCCTTGTATAAGCACAATAATGTAATCCGGTGAGTTTGTTGGCCCTGATCTGGTTAATCTGGGTAGAGAAACATGCAGAAGCATCATAATGGGTTTCCACCTCTAGATTCCTTATTTTATCTAGGGGGGGAATCTAACTAATCCCAAGGTGAAGCTGGAACCTGTTAAAGTACTGGGCAGGCTACTTTGTCCGTGAAAATAGGAGGTCTTTTACAGGACAAATGAAGGAAAATTATACCAGTGATTACAGATTTCCTCAAAAACATCAGATACTGCTAGGTCCTTGTTTAGGTTACAACCCAGTTCATTAGAGGACCCTCTTAATATTTGGTGGGGATGGACCATGGCTGTCGATACAAATTATGTGGTATTTAAGATAGATGCGAATTCTGCTGAAAAAATTTTAACAGTGAAAAAGAAAAATACTGGCGAAGCTGACGGGGAGACAGAAATAAAAGAAACAAGTCAAACTTGGGCAAGCCCTTCTGCATGCCGTCACATAAAAAAAATTCACCTGGGATGTCCACTGATCCTGATCTGTTCAATATCAGTCCTACAATTATCCCTTCCAAGGCTTTTCTTCCATTAAAGGCAGCTTCACCAAACATAACTACTTGGCTTTCCTGTGGGTTCTTTCCGGCTAGAGGGGGGAGATCCAGTTTTGATAGGATCAGCACATCAGTATACTTCATCCCAACTTTGGGAAGAGCATTATTCAGGAGTATGTAGCACAAACAGTACATGGAATATTTTATATGCAGTAATAGAAGGCAGATAATAATGGAAGTAAACACCCTCTATAAAAAACAATAGTGATGGAAACAGCAGTGCTTCTTAGTACTTTGTGGTTTTCTTAGAGGATCTATGTTTCTGTTTTAAATGACATGTGAATACTTTCCATTACTGTCCACCTGCTGGAGGCTGTGTTTTACAGCTAAGAAATACACAACTTCTGCTTGGAATTAGCCAAATCTGTTCATAAGAGATTACCATCAATAGCTGTTATAGAGGTGATTATCAATTCCAATTGTCTGCCAAGTGGCATTAAGTTTAGTGTTTCCATCCGCCTAGTCATTAAGCACATGTCAAACTCTAAGTAACTGGTAATTTCTGCAATTAAGGCCACCATTATTGTTTCCTTTACTTAAACAGGGAGTCCAAATTACGTGGTTAAATATAACCACCAGTTGTTCCCCCACACACTTAGGGTCTGTGCTGCAGAATAATGTTAATCCTATGAGAACACACAATTAATAAGATAACTGTAGATTAAGTTTGCTACTGTGAGCTCAAACTTTCAAAGATCACATCCTCTTGAAGGCATCTGAGGGAAATCCAAGAGTGCACTCAAAGGAATGGCCTGGAATCTTAAGGTCAGATAAATATAAGTTTAAAAATGTTGCTTAAAGTTATGTGTGTGCTCAAAGATATAGAAATATGATGAAATAGCTACATACAGCTAGATGGAAGCTTTTTTTTTATTTTCTTTTTTTTCCCCTGGTTGTTGACACTAGGAATTCAAT
>JAAGNO010000804.1:0-11123 GCA_033439905.1 Ceryle rudis
GCTGAAGCACAACAAACACCAGGAGCGGGGGGGGGGGTGGCGCGGCGCCGGCTCGGTGCGCCCGGCGGAGCGGGAGGTGCGGCGGACCGGGGCAGCCGGTCTGAATGAGGGTCCAGATGCGGGAGCTCAGCTGTTGCCTGTCAGTGGGGTGACAACTGGCCTCTTCCAGGCAGCCTTTTCTCCCTTATCCTTGGCGAAGCGTCCCCGTCTGGGCGCCCTTCTGCCCTGTGAGGGGAGGCGACCTCGTTCCGCCAGGCTGGCGGCATCTTTCGGGCTCTCGTTGTGTTGCTGGGGGGTGAACTTCCCGACAGCGGCTGAGATGTAGCACGGACCTAGACGAAGTATGTATCTATTTTTCCCTTCCTCGATGAAGAGAGCTCTGGAAGCGCGGTAGACGCTCCCTTCGCCTCCTCTCCCAGAATATTTATTCTCACCGCAGGATTTGAGACTTGAGCAGACACCGTTTATCATCGACCGGGCTGAGCTGAGTCCAGGGTGCCTTCTTTGTGGGCCGAGCCTGGGGAGGCCGGGTCTGGCCTTGGACAGGAATCTGTCATTGTACCCCAGCGGGGTGGCCGAGGAAAGCAAAATACAGCACCCGCTGGTACCAGCGTTTCTAAATGCCATCAACTGGAGAGCCCGGAAACACAGCGGGGGATATTTTACAAGCTTTCTGAGAAATGTTTATACAGAGGATATAAAGGTTAATAATGCATGTTCCCTGCATGCTAAAACCTAAAAGGTGGCGACAGTAAAGGGCTAGCATTGCTGCCGGTGAAGTTCCTTGTTTTTGTTGTTTAGCTGGTAACTGAGGTCTTTAAAATGCATGTTCTGCATGGCAAACTCGGGGACTACTGAGATTTTCTAGCAGGATGTGGCTTTCCGTCTTTAGCTCTAGTTAGTACTTCTGGGAGGCATTACTGTTATTTGTATTACTTCTCTACAGCACAGGTATATCATATTGGCCAGGTTTTCATCCTAAAATGTCAGCAGGTCCCAGTGAGCTTGGAAAGAGAATGAAGAGGAGAGGAAAGGAGAGCAGTTACTCTGACTGCAGTGACAGACTCTTCCATTTCTTACTGCAGAGCCCCGGATGAGCAGGGCTGGTGCAGTTCTGCTAACAACACAGTTAATTGTGTCCTGAAAATCAAGGTCCACAGAGCTGCTCCCTTTCTGTATAACAAAAGGTTTTGTAATGAGTAAGCCCAGATCAGTCATATAAAAATTTTAACATCAACTGGGCAAGGTGTGTGTGTGTGTGTACCTTACAGGGTTAATAGCTAAACTATTAAGATTGGAGTCAGATGTGGGTAAAAGCAACAGGAGAGTCTGTTTTTTCCTAATATCCTGTAGTATGATAACTCTGAAGAAGGTAATTATTGGGGGGGAGGGGAGAAATCTGTTTCAATTTAAGATTTATTAAGCAAGAAGAACCTTACGTAAACATACAAATCCTTTTCTTGTTTGGAAAGGCAACAAATGTCCAGAAATGTTATCTGCATTTATAAGTGAAAGACTACAAACTGTAGATGGATTTTCATACATATGTGCAAGAATGTTACCAATCTCAATTTCAACTCGCTTATTCTACATTTTAGGGGGACCAAGGTGTTTAGTTCAGGCTTTTGGCAAAACAGCTTCTGTGACACGCACCCCACCCCTGTAAGCGAGTTCTTTCTAAAATTTAATAAACACTTAGAATACAAGAGTAGGGGATAGCAAGTGCCTCCTAAAGTAGGAGAAATGGAGGGGGCAGGAGAGGCAAGCCAGGTTTTGCTTGCATATATAGTAAGTTAGGAATAAAAATTTGTATAGAAGGAGGAGATCTGAAGAATGACCTGGCGTTTCAGAACTTCAAGAGTTTGGTCTGTCTCCCCCTATGGTTATAATAGGAGATTAAACACATTTGGCATATTTAATTAATTAGCATATGAAAATCAGATGGCTTTTACTTTGTCATTGTTTTCCTGTGAAACTTTTATATGCTAATGAATGTCTACATTTTGCAGAGTAATTTAAATGGCTTTGGTTCATATTATGTCTTTGCAGATTGCTTTGACCCTTTCTAGTGCTGCAGTCTTCGTACCCTAGCCTGAAAGTCCTTTCCCTTTGTAAGATGGATTTTGTGTAACATATTGTCCACGGCTGCTATACACAGCTTCTAACAGAGCAGACTGAGAGTTGCACTTAAATTTAAAGCCTCTATTTGCTTGGATGCTATGTCTTGTGCATTCCAGAGTTAATTGTATGTGCAGTGGTGAAGTCCATTTAAAACAAACAAGCTGGGTTTTGTTTCTGTTTTTTACCACTACCTTATCCTACAGTAAAAAGATCCTGCCTGTTGGGGTATAAAAACATGCTCTGAAACATTACTTTTTTTTCTTTTATAATTGCAAAACATCATTTGTGTTTCTGGGAAGATTATTGTATGATATAATAGGTGTGTAATGACAGAGTGGCTTATATCAATATTCAGTTTACCCTCTTGTACTAAGCTTCAGTTTGGCCAGCACTGTGTTTCTGCTTAGGTTGTTTAAACAGAGGTAAACTTGAGGTTAGCTCTAGTCATTAGTACATGCTTGGTGTAAGCCATGCATGCTTAGGCCCTGCTCCTGGAAATGTTTACAGAAATGAGTAGCTTTTACTTGTGTGCTTAAATTGTTTGGATTAAGAGTTGTATAATGGGAAGAACTAGCTTGGAAGGGTACAGTGTGGCTATCGCTCATCTTTTCCCCCCCTCCCACCTTATGGCTGATGAATGATGGGAAGAAACATGTTTTGTAAGTAATAGCACACTGAAGTCGTGGCATTTCTGGCAGAAATTCCCAGATAGACCGTTGGATCACAATTTGCCAAAACTACATGTTTTTTGGCTGCTAGTTTATTGTCAAAGGATATTTCCAGTTACTGGAGATAACTTCAGAAGCAGTCTGCTATAGCTTTTTGTCTTTGTGTTTTGTTTTTGTATTGTGCACTAAATACATTCACTTTTTTTGGCAAAACTAAATGAGCAAATGATTTTTCAGCACAGACTGACAATGCTTCTCAAGCATGTTCTTGTGCAAGTAGGTGTTTTGTTTTTAAAATGTACAAAATAAGTGAAGTACTCGGATACAAAAGGTATGAGCCAATACAAACATTTTTAGTATTTTTAAAATATCTGTAAATTACAGCTTTTTGCTAGTTTATGTTTTCTTGGAACTCTTCCTGGACAACTAACTACTTAAAAGTTCTTAAATATAACTAAGATTGGCGAGTTGCTTTTCAAGATAGTTTTGAACCCATCAGGCTCAGAGTGTTTTGTTAGCTAGTAAACCTGGGGTAGAAAATCTTTCGGTCAGGCTGTTCATTTCCAGTGGATTCCGCATCAACAGAAGCTGGAACTGTGTTATTTCATGGGTTCTGTACCAAAGTCATATACTCTGTCTAAGGTTTGTCTTTGAAATGTTGATTTATAGCACCTGATAGCTCTTGCTGTTCTGCCTTGGGTGCTTCTCGCCATTTTCCTTCTCTTTGACCCCTTTAGTCTCTTGGTCTCTATTTCTGCAGAGTTGGCAGTAAAATGACAAAGAGTATTATGGAGTGTGCCTGTAGGTGTATATCTAGAATAGTTTTATTCAGTTTCCTCTCTTTTATCTAAGCACAGATCCCACAGCTTGCAATTACAGTCTTTGACTTCAGTAACAATTCTGTTTTTTTGAAACGTTTCCAGTTACACACAATATTGGCTTCATGGAGAAGCTGCATGCCAAAAAAGCATTTCCAACTGCCATCCAAATATTGAAATATGATTGCTTTGCTTTTATTTAAAAAAAAAATATATTGCTGTGATGTTTTTATAGCCACCTTTTTGAGGTTGTTGCCTTCTAATCTTGCATCAGGTAGCCTTAATATTACATGGTTCCATAACTAGGTGTTTGAGGGCAATGTGCCAAATCCATGTATAATGTTTGTGTTAATGTGGTGTACATGGAAACTGGCTTCTCGGTGGATTTGATCACTGATTTGTGTAATTGCAACCAGCATGATTAAAAATCTGCATATCGATACTGTGATGCATATAGTGAAACTTACAGATCTTTTTAAGCAGGATGATGTTAGTCCCTTCAGCTTTCTTGGGAGTCTTCATTCCCCAAACATCTTGATTTCTGAAGGTGTTTGTGTGTTTTAATAAGAAAATAAGAACAAAGATGCAGTGATGAATACAGCAACGTAGGCTTCGGATCACACTGTGTGGTAGGACTCTTTGAACCTCTTGTTCTTTAGGAAAGCTGCATCTTCTCTCACTAGTCTTAAAAAGACTGAAATGAAAAAACCTGACATTTTAAGAACTGTGCCTTTGAATCTTCAAATATCTAGACACATACGTGCTTTGAGAAGCAGTACACCAGTGTCTTCTGTATTCCCGTGCTCCTCACTGGAACAATGTAGACCACCTCTGACAAAGTGCTGTAATTGTTCAGCTTTACCTGTTTTACCTTCACCTTTTCTTTAAGCAAGCACTCCTGTGACAGACAGTGCTAGCTCAGCAAGAGGTTCTACCAAGGCACCCAGGGTCTCTTGCTCAATCTGTCGAGCACATGGGGTGGTTGGACACTGCCCTCACCCATGGCCCATTTCTGTAGCAACACAAATGTACAATAAACATGGCAAAAATGGAAAGCCACCTTGTGCTTTCAGGTGTGGATTAACTTGTCTAACTGCAGTAAGTAAGAGCTGACTTATTTTAAAGTATGTTAAAAATTAGTGCATGATTAGTGAAGATGTTTTTAAAGGTCTCTTTGTAATCAGGTGTTATCATTAATCTCCTAGAAGTTCAAGTGTGTTTATGTCAAGAAATTGCATGTGCTTATGTGCAAGCTTTAGGACTACTGTATTTTTACTTTATTTCAGCTTCCTTGCAGGAATCTGTATTCTCATAGGAAAATAAAAGCTTCAAATGCTGAGATGACACTTCAAGGTGTGAATATTTATATACTTTAAAATGAATTTTATGAAGGCATTGAAGAGATGTCTGAACCTAGTGTATTTGCATCTATATATGCAGACTGCTAAATGAGTTATGCTAGGTCTAGAACCTCACTGGTGAATTGCAGATGTCTTCTCTAAGAGTATACATATGGCTTTCTGAGAGCTTTGAACTGTTTTCTCATGCTTTGTTCATCGGCAAGATCATATGGATAACTTCATTGTGAGAGGTTTTTTTTGGTCTTGTTTACAAAGCATGGTGGATCTGTGTGATAAATATTGAGTTCCCATTTGTCATAGGACTGAAATTAGTTTTTTCTGTACATATGGAATAGGGGAATAAGATACACAGAGGATATGTTTATATTTAACAAAAATAATAGTATAAAGCAGTGCAAAGGAACTTATAAGCCTAAACAGCTTGCCAGGCCAATAGCCAACAAATGTCTTAAGAGTACTGCCAAACATGCAAAAAGCAGACCAGACTCTCAACTGTACCGATGTACCAGAAAACTACATAACTTCCAGCTTGGTAAGGATGTTGTTACCCAGGATGCAACTTTGTTCTGCCTTCTTGGCAGCTCAGTGTAGGTTTGGATTTCGGCAGGTATCTACTAGGAGGTACTGTCACGATTCAGAAGAAATGTAAGCTGCCTTAAAAAGCAAGCAGTTGCACTATGTCAACCAGATCCAGAGTGTGTGTGTCCTTTTGCAGGGCATTGGCCTTCCTTTAATTGTCTCTGGGGAAGGAAGCCGTGTTTGGGGAGAGTATCTGCACAGTAAGAGAGAGCCATACGCAAGTACAGCTCAAGTACGAGCTGCCAAAAAGCTGTGGAAGAGCTCACAGCGAAGGATGCTGCTGAGCAGGTTAGCGAGCTGAATGGTTGATTTAGCTGTTTGTGAATCCAGTAAACGTCAACTTGTACCCTCTGACCTTTCATACAGACAATCTGCTTGGACAATCTTTGCAGGGGATTTCAGGTGGTGTGAGGGTATGTAGTTCAGTGGTCCAGGCTAATAGCCCATTTCTTTCTCAATATATGGTTTCCAGTTACATAAATCTCTTGATTTCATGCAAGAACAGCCCTTACGGTTTTAGAGTGGCTGCTAATGTATTGAACTTGAGCAATGTAGGTATTTGATTGAACTGAAGTGACCACAGTGACAAGCTGGCATCTGTTTCATTGCTGGAGATTTATTGCTTTTCAGATTTCTTAGCAAAATCTCCCCTGACACTCAGAGTGCTATTGTCTAGTTTTGAATCTGCCACCTTTTAGGCTGTAATTTTGGTAGGTTGGTTTTTAATGTCTCTGGTCTGTCTTACACTGTAATGTAGCTGTTATCAACCTTTTTGACCTATTAGTTGATTTCTTATTAGCCTGAAGCCGATGCTATAAAGAGGTACTGATATACTGAGAACTCTGTGACATAGTAGCACAAAGGTATATTTGGTGGCCTTATTTTAGGAATTGAGGTGATAACAGGCTCCTGCTCATTTAAGGTTTTTTGCTTGATTGGTTATTTTTTGTTTGTTTGACTTGCACATCAAAGTAAAATAACAGTGTTCAGCATCTAAATACTAACTCTGAAACGCTCCAACTTGGATATTCAAGGGCATATGTGTGTGTTCTTGTCTCTTTCTACCTTCCCATGGCAGCTGGAAGGAGACTAATGAGTTGAAAGAACAGGTCTCATGAAAATCAGCAGGTATATCTTGAATTATGCAACATTTATTTCACAGGTAGGAGTCATCCTCCTTTGTATGGTCTGTGCATGTGGTTGTTTCTTCCTTTGTCTTGTACCAAATCAGCCAATATTTAATGCAGTTGTGAAAAGAGAAACTAG
This sequence comes from Ceryle rudis, assembly GCA_033439905.1. Lineage (NCBI taxonomy): Eukaryota > Metazoa > Chordata > Aves > Coraciiformes > Cerylidae > Ceryle > Ceryle rudis. The sequence goes on from JAAGNO010000804.1 coordinate 6,814, forward strand.
ACTTTTTTTAAAATAAAAAAAAAAAAGAAACTGCCAGCACATCTTCCTACTGGAGCGAAGGGAGTGACTTAAAAATCAGTATGTGAGCTGTGACACTGTGCACGCAAGTGAAAGTGGGGAGAAAGCCTTTCCAAACAGGCAGTTACAGTAATACTCTGTCAGGGTCAGACTCTGAATGACTATGAATTACTTCAGTCTTGCATCACTGCAGTCTATAAACCTGATAAAACAATGAAGTAAGTCTGTATTCCCTCTGTAAAATACTTGTGCTGTTTCCCCTGTGATGTTGCTTAGTCATGTTGGCACAGCTTGAGCAGGGACATAGAGATGATTTGAAAATGTTTGGGAGTTTTCTTGTTTTTTGTTTTGAGCTTCCCAAATCGGTACAGATTGTGTTAGTGTTGTGTAGAGTTGCTTACCAGGGTGGTGAAAGAGGAGCTTCCTGACAATGTGCTGCTACTCAAACAAATGGGCCATAAAGCTGTAGCTTCTGTTGTGCTGTAGGTCCAAACCATGAAGTGGTTTTGGTACCTACTTTTGTCATCTAGTACTTTGTCTGACTTGAGTTCCAGTCACAAGTGTTGCTCTAACTACTGTAATATTATTTGTGTAGATGACCCTGAAGGGTTTTGGATGATCATCTATTTGAGCTGGTGTGTGAGTGATGGTTATGCACCATTTCTAGTGATGCAAATAGTTCAGACCTACCCACCATACTTCTCAGTTTCTTGGAATGGAAAGTCTGTGTCCTTTCCAAAGAAAATAGCCTCCTCTTCATTTTATAGAATAACTGTAGGAAAATATAAATCAATGATGTCTGTCAGAAAGGAAATGCGATATTTATTTCTAAAATTTTAGCTTAAAACCAGTTGAATAATTGAGATGCAGAGTTCTTAATACTGATCCCAAGTCTTCAGAAAACAACCCTGGATAAGCTGCAAGTTCACCACCACCACCCCCAGCTAGAGCCTCTTTGCCTGCCTTTGCTTGTGTACTCTATCGGTTTCACAGTTCATATACTTGTGTTTTTTTTAAAATCTCCCCCTGCACTCTGGTGGGAAACATGTCTGCTGTTTCCTTTCAAACACACAAGGCTTGATTCTCCTCTCACAATGGCATAAATTGTGAAGAACTCCACTTGAAATCAATGGAAGTAAAGACATGTGAAATGGGGTGAGAGAAGAGCCCGGCCTCTGGTTTCTATTTTTAAGTGAGTCTGGTTAGCCTAAAATTGTTCAATGTGCCACTATGACTTTAGTTTGTAGATATCAGTTGCTGGGCTTGTTTCTCTTATTACATAATGTTTCATTTTCATATGTAATACATTACAGCTAGTACCCCTAATCATGATGCACATTTCTTTGATTTAATACCTCAGTACTACTGCATCAGTTTTGGCAGTTAATAAGCAATATTCATGGTAAAGTACTTACCTTACATCAGGTCCTACAGAAAGTCTGGGGGCGTAGCTGTATTCCTGTTCAAATCCCGAAGGGCAGAAGGCTGGGTAGGCTCTATCCGTACAACTTAACGTTTCTTTGCGGTTTTTCTATTGCTTTAGTAGTTCTGATTTGTGAATCTTGTTCCTTGTTATCCACATTAGAGATACTAATTCTACATAAATTAGACTTGCTCAGTTTTTCTTGTTTTTCCTGTGCTTGTATAGTGTTGGGCTCCATTCTTATGTTTTGTATGTACTCGGGAACTTTAACTTTGAATTTTCTCTGAACAGTTAAGTACTTGGCAATAAACGTGGACTATCAACACACAATTTCTTCCGTGGCCTAAGTTTTGGTGGTTGCTCGCATTTGTTTATTTTTTGGCAACGGATTATGTTCCTTAATTACCATCAGTAGTCAAATAACTGAATGAGATTATACAGCAGTGCTCTAAAAAGTTTTCCTGCTGGCTATGATCTGTAGATGTGTGGATATCTTTGAAAACAGTCACCTCATTCATTAACCAGTGCAACAGACTCCAACTTTACCACTATTTAGTTTTTGAAATTAATGCAGCATTCTCTACCAAACTGAAACGTTGCTTTGACTGCCTCTTTTTATAGTTTAAAAAAAACCCCGTGAAATAGAACACATTACAAGAGTCAGCTAACTTGGAGTAGATCTATTGGCTTATTTGAATTTTTGTTTTCTGCTTGAGTAGCAAATCAGAGGTGTCCACAAGGCAGTCTCTTTAAACATTAAGAATGTGGTTGTCTTAGGATTTCATTTAAGTTTTATCTCTGACTTTATTATGATGAGTGAAGCCTCTGAGATATTTAGCTTCATGTGCTGTTCAGTCCTTGAGTTTTCCCCTTCAACTTTAGAGTTCCCCATCAACCTACCCAAGAAATAAGGAGGTTGCTTGCCTAGTATCTGGTGGTTTTATGTATCGGTGAAGTATCAGGGACAGAAGATGCCACAGAAGCTTGATGTGCTGCACAGGATTGTAGCATTGCAGAACTCCACCTTCCATGTGAGGTGTGCATGGAGATGATGCACAACCAGCTTCCATCTTCCTGACTACTGCTATTAATTGAAGTAGAAAGTTCTTCCTTCTGCCTGCTAGGTTTTATGTTACTCACCACAGAAAAAAAGCAAGCATTTTAGATAGCTGATTTATCATAGTGAATTGACTGTAGCTTTAACCATGGCTTTTTTGAAGTGTAGCTGTCCAACAGTGAGGTAACACATTGATGGAGACGAAACCAAGGTGTGGTGTCCACTGCTGCTGTGAACTGCTGTGATCCATGTGCAGTAGTGCTTGCCTATATCTGGTGTGAGGAGTGGTGGGGGCAGAGAAGTGTATGATAGAGATATGTATGCTTGTCATCAAATAGTCTTCTCAGCTGGATGCTTCTCAGCTTTGCTCTGGTAGAGCAGCCCTTCTCATGGAGTAGGGAGCTGACAGCCTTCTAAATGAAGAAAGGTGTAGGTGGTCTGGGAGAGAAGCTACTTTTCAAAGCCTAAGGTGTGGTGTGCAAAAACAATCTTTGGGTACCGAAGAAACAAAAGGGTGCTATGGCTAGAGAGTGACAATGTCTGGGAAAATTAGTCTCTAATGCAAATGGGTATATACAGCAAGCTTGAGGAAATACTGCTCGGCACAAATTTCAGTGTGAAGCACCAAAACAGTTTCATGGATGAAGCAGCTTCTATTGAAAAAGGGAATAGATGGGAATAGAAGAATATGCTTTTGGCTCTTCATGAGTTGTAGTGATTGACAACTAATCAAAGACAGTATTGTGTGATGAGGTTGGTCACTAAAGTCCCCGAAGAGACTTAAGTAACTTTCTGCCTGTTGTGAAGCTGGTGAGTTAACACTTGACCTCAGGAAACTGAGATGTATTTGAAGATTCACAGCTTGAACTTGTTTATAGACAGTTTTGAGGAGCTGTGATCACAAAATACTGAGTTTATGGGACACAAATCTGTTTTGGAAGTAGCAGTAAACCAAAGGTAAATCTTAGGAAGCAGTCCTTGTAGTAAATAATTTGAGAGGCATTTGCGTGCAGTCTTGATTTATTTTATTTTTTTTTTACATAGGTATCCTAAAAATTATGACTGCTGAATAGGTCACCATGTATCTATTCTAGACATCCTTAAAAGCTTGCTCTTTCTCACACAAGTGCTTTCTGACAAGAGGCCTCTGATAGATGCTTGGCAACCGTGTCTTCTGCAACAGTAAGCAAAAATGTATGGGATCAGGGGTGTGAATGGATTACTTTTGAGTAATCCTTCTATTCATTTACAGGTCCATGTCATGGCTTACACTGTAAGACAGTGTTTAAAGAATAGGCATGTGTTAAGGGTGGGGGCATGGGATAAAGCAACATTTTAAGTATTGCCACTAAGATCTAAGTTTTTATCTGACTTCGTGTCCTGTCTAAGGAAGGTCAAAATGAATAAAAATTGGTACATTGTGGAAGGGTACATAGAAAAGAGATTTCTTGATACCCTTCCAAGATTTCTAACAGTATTCTGGTAGCTACAGTTTTCTTTCCCATGGAACAGTTGCAGCCCTCACCTACAAATTAGTTTGTTCTGCAATACTGTATGGCATAAAGTATGAAGAGGATACTGCAAAGCAATTATCTCCAGATTTCTGACCAAAGTATGCACACAGCTTGGTATAGCTATGAATTTGGCCTTTCAGAAAAACATCTTAGAAGTCATGTGAGCCTGTGTGTGCACACTGCCCCTGTAACACAATAGATGTACACCAAGCATGCCTTTATGTAGTGGTTTGAGAACAAAAACCAACAAGAGACTCAAGTCAGAAATACAAACAAATGTAATACAGCAGTACAAAGG
>JAAGNO010000805.1:2147-23858 GCA_033439905.1 Ceryle rudis
TAAAAGACATCATTTTAAGCTACTGAAAATGAGATGTGCAAAGAAACTTTGCCAGACCAGTGCCAGCTGTGCTTCCGGAGGGGTGATTTCTCCAGGTGAAGGTGACTTGACAGCGCCTTTGCCGTGGTGCAGAACAGTTCTGCGTTAAAGCTTTCTCCTGGCTTTGAGGAGACGTCTTCCTCCCTGGGATGGGGCAGATTCAACACACACTTGGTCAGTCTGCTTGGTGGTCTCCAGAGCTGCCGGCCATGCTTTCCAGTGCCAAATGGTCACATACTGGTGATGGATTCTGGCCCCTGTCAGGCTGTGGGCTCTTGGCTCGTGACCTACAGACAAGACTTCGCAGGTCGCTGCATTAACAGTCTCCAGTTACTCTCCTCACTGCGGAGACTGTAGCTCACTAGGGTTAGATCCTGCACGGCTCCGTGTGTTCGCAGTCTGCGGAACCGGTCGGCAGTTCTGATTCATGGAGCTGGCACTGGATCAGCCAGCATCTAATTTACAAAGTTCTGTGTTGAAACTTGGTGGAGCAGAATTACTTCAAATAGTAATAGTGAAAGCGTGGCTCCTTTTAAGTGCCAGTTATTAGCAAAAATCCTGCTTTTTTTGACATAGTTATGTCCAAGGAGGACTTTCTCTGACCGGACAAAGAATTACATTTGCGTATCTTCAGAGTGCACTCGTTTTAAAACGTTATGTAAGAAGAGAGAGGGAGGCTCTTCACCCTTAACAGGAGTTTGACTTTGTTGTTGTTGTTGTTGCTTTCTTTCCCCCCCTCCAGATAATTCCCGTGGACAAACTAGTGAAAGGAAAATTTCAGGACAACTTTGAATTTGTTCAATGGTTCAAAAAATTTTTTGATGCAAACTATGATGGGAAGGAGTACGATCCCGTTGCCGCTCGACAAGGCCAGGAGACAGTAGCACCAAACCTTGTTGCTCCAGTTGTGAACAAACCCAAGAAATCTCTCAGCTCTAGCAGCGCAGGTAGGGAAAATAGTTAAAAGATTATCTAGATCGTTAAAAGCTCTGGGGAAAATCAGACTGGGTAGCTACTTAAAAGCGGTGTTTGAAGTTCCAGTACTTTGCATCTTGTTTCAGAGATGCTGGGCTTCACGCTCTGAGTCGCCCTGTAGTACCCAGTGCTGACGCACGCCAGAACAAACTGGACGTGCCACGTGGAGTCCAGAAGACGGGACTTACCTCCGAACTCTTCCATGCCTAAGCATGTTCGGGTGGGGGATAGGACCTCCAGAGGAGGAAGAAAGGTGTTCTAAGGGGAACTAACGCCGATTTCACCCGGCAGCCCCGCAGAGGCCCATTGTTACCCAGAGGACCGCAGCGACTCCCAAAGCTGGCACGGGGATGGTGAAGAAGGCCGGGGGAGATGATGAGTCGGCGGGATTGATTGAGCAGGTGCGTCCAGCAGAGTGGCCCTGGCTACTGAGCTGCACTTCAGAGACCTGTGTGCACGCTTTGGGGGTGTAACGGCATGCGGTGACTGGAGCGGGCAGGTGGAAGAAAATGATCTGAACCTTGTGAGCTTATTTAAAAAAAATCACTTAATTTGAAGCCTTCGTTATAATGGCCTCGCTCTCCCGACAGCAGTGAAACCCCTCCTGCCGGACGCGAGTGCCCGGACATTCAAGCCCAGTCTGTGCCATATCACACATAGCATTGTTTTAAGTATCCCCACAGCTGTGTGGCAGCTCAGGCAGCTCACAGCATTCCAACTGAGCTATGAGCAGCTGCTGCTCCGCCGAAACACTGAGGGTAACCCAACCAGAGCTGCCACCAGCACACGGGTCGCCTGGAAGGAATGCGTTCGCAGAGGGAAGCGCGGGCAGTTCGCGCTTTACCTATTCCCCGCGTTAAACCATCAGCCCTTCCAAAGGGAAACGGGGTGCGTTGGACGAGCTGTTTGTTGTGGCAGCGATGTCATCAATTTGAGAAACAGACCTTTTCCTCCTCTCACGTTCCCCTTACCCCCCATCTTGGGTACTTCTGAAGTGCTTTGCCTATTAACACCCTTCTGAGAACTTTGGGGACCCTGCCTTTTGAATAGATAGATACTGCTGAAGGGTCTCGCTGGTGCATAAAGCAGTGTTGATGCCCTTTGGCAGATCAACGTATTGAAACTCACCGTTGAAGATCTGGAGAAGGAGAGAGACTTCTACTTTGGCAAATTGAGGAACATTGAATTGATCTGCCAGGAGAACGAAGGGGAGAATGACCCAGTGTTGCAGAGGATTGTGGAAATTCTTTATGCCACAGATGTGAGTAACCCGGTATAAATTGTATTGCCTGGTTCCTCCCTCCCCGTATAATTGGAAGCTGGTGTCCTTTCCAGGGCTCTTTATCCTCGTTGTGGGGTTTTTTTCCCCCTCTAGGCTTATGGCCTAGCTTTTTCCTGTAATAAAGGAACAGATAGCATAAGTCTAGTCAGGCAGCAAACAAGGTTAGCCTGTCATGAAGAGTATGTAGCAGTTAGATCAAAGGTGAGGGAAAACAGCTCTTCTGGTAATGTATGTTGATCCTGTAAATGGTGACTTAAGGATACCTATCCTAAGCAAAGGGGGGCAGAGCAAAAAGCATACAGAGTAGCCAGGAACTGGTTTGACATCAGGTTTTCATTAAAGCCCTTGTCTTATTCCCCTTCAGGAAGGCTTTGTGATACCTGACGAAGGAGCACCGCAGGAGGAGCAAGAAGAGTATTAACAGACCACATACTGTACCAGCAGAGCAGCAACATCAGAATTCTTTGCCCCAGATCATGTGCTTAACTGTAAAATACTCCACTTTATTCTTAGAGGACTCACTGGTTTCTTCTCATAAGCAAAAAAAAAAAAAAAAAAAGTACCTCTTCTTAAAGTGCACTTTGCGGAAGTTTCACTTTTTACAGTGGGTTTGAGTTAGGAGCTCTTTCTCACCTCGTAGCAGAGCAGTATTCACATCTAGGTGGTATATTTAGGGAGCAAGAGGCTGAACATTTGGACCTTGTTGCAGAATGGTTTGCTGGTAAAACACTGGTTTGTGGGGAGACTCTTTTTGTATCTAAGGTGGCGTGTAGTAGAGAAGTTAAAGACTCTGACTCACAGAAAGATTGAGTTAATGTGAAATTGCAGCACAGAAATTATAATAAAATGCCTTAAGAGTATTTAAGATATGCTTCCATATGCCAAATTGAAGTAACGTGACAGGAGATTTTATGTGCTTCATACGGGGGTAGACGTTTGTTTAACTCCATTCACTGCTGTCTGAGAGGCCTTGCCTGGCGATCTCACTCTGTCAGCAAGTGCTCAAAAGGGGCTATTAAAACAAAACTCCATTCCTATGTAAAGCTGCTTACTAAGTGATTAGTTCTCGATGAAATAGGCCTTAACGTTGCCTGTCACAAGATTAGAGGGAGTATGAACAGCTGAGACACATAAATTACCTTGAAGAGTGCGAAAGCCTTTTCCTCTGGCATTGTGGCTAATGACTTTGCCAAAACGTACTGTGTTTTCTGTGAGAGAAACAACAAAAAAACCCAACAAAAGCAAAGGGCATCCGGTCTGACTGCCTACGGTGTTCTTCAGAAGTAACTTTCCTTCCTGGCTCTTGTTTCCATTTGTCCTGTTTCTTTTTATTTCTGTTGATACATTTCTTGGTTTCTCACTTGTTCTGTTCTTTCCCACCCCGAGGAACGTGATGAACCCGGTGGCTGTGACAGTGTGATACTTGTGCTGTGCAGCTATCGCAGAGTGGAAGCGACTTGAGCACATGAGGATGATGATTTTTTCTGTCTCTTTTCTTGGGTTTTTTTTCTTTTTTTTTTGTCCCCCCCCCTCTCCCCCTTTCAAACCAGGGCATATCTAATAATACTTGCCAGTTCAGTAGTCTTCTGGGGTAAAAACTAAAAGATGCTGGCTAACAGAGCTAATGTTATTGCAGAAAATACAGTACCGAGACTAACTTAAATATTAATATTTAAATACTTTCCTTAACTGTCCTTTTTTGCTATCATGCCCCTCATTACTGTTGTGTTTGGCAAGATCCTGCAAGACTTCTGATCCCCCTCCACTACTGAGATTGATCAGTCCTGTTGTGCTTGTATTCATTTGTTTCTGGTGGTAGCTTGTCCCGAAATGTGTGTAGGAGAGCATTTTATGGTAATTGTTGTGTAGTGCATGAATCTTTGTGAAATTCCGAGAAAAACCCAAATTCAGTGAATGCCAAAAATGCAAGTATCTAGCCATTGTTTAAAATTGCAGTGGTGCTATTTCTCTGTGGCCTTTTAGACTTTTGTTGCCCTAAAACTCCATTTTACTGAGAAACCATATTTGACTTGGATTTTTCTTGACAGGGTTTTTCTATTTTAAGCAGTTTCTAAATAAAGTTCTGTATTTCAAGAGTGTCACGTCTGCTGGAGTCTCTCGTGCTTTCAGATACGATTAGGCAAAGCTGGAGTTCGTGATAGTGTTCGTGATGAAGCTTGCAGGACCTGGAATATCGGCTTTCATTCTCCAGTCCTTGTCAGAGTTGCTAACTCAAGTAGCAGTAAAGTTAAAACTTTCCTTGGAGTGTGCTGGGGGTAAACGTCGCTTGCATTCTTTTTTTTCTTTATCTTTTTTCCCCCCCCACCCCTCCCACACGTGGAGGAAACGCGAGTGAGAATGGGGCTGTGTGTCAGGAGCCCTGTCACGTGGCTTTAAGTGCGTTTAAAGTGTTTTAAAATGGCTAAACCACTGGTTATTACTTATAAATGAGATGTTAATTGCATCTGTCACCAGCCTCTCTGAGCAGGCTGACTGTAAATTGGTTGATTTGTTTAATTTGAGGTGTGTTTCATATGAGCTTAATTGTTACTTGAGTCACAGATGTGTGCACAGACCAGCATCTCCCGAGACGTGCTGCCGTGCTGTATCTGACCTTGAAAGGGGGAGTGTCTCCTGCAGGGCTCCTCGGTGGCTCTGGACACCCCTCTCCCTGCCCCGAGGTGCTCTGTGGATCCCTGACTGGAAGGGACTGGTGTTGCTGGTGCTGCAGGACTGGTGTGGGACCTTGGAAGCGCAGGCGTAGAGCGGGGGCTGTGATGCACATAAAATCTGTACCGTTACTTGCTTTGAGGTTGGAAGCATATTTTTTTTTTTTGACTCTAAATATTCCATTATTCCAGCAACTCGAAGCAAAAGATGGCAATAGCACGTGGCTGGATTTGAAGAGGGATTTGTGGGTGTCTGCTCTTTGCAGCCCGGCTGCGTCGAGCGTCCTCCTCCTCCTCGGGTCTCAGTGTGGAGCTGTGCGGCGCCAGGGTGGTCAGAGGGGTCGCGTTAGGCCGGCTCTGAATTGCTAAGCGAGGGGAGCAAATGCCCTGTTGCGCTAAGAGAGCGACGGGGCAGAAGTGCTGCTGGTGGGCCCTGTGAGACTGGTGGGTGTGTGGATGTGCGTGGTAAAACTAAACTGGGACCACGGCCTAGTAAGTCAAATGCTGCTACGATTTCCAGTTGCTTACATCACTTCTTTGCTACCAAGATGAGTTAGAAATAGAATGGGGACAGACTCACGTAGTCAGCCTGTGAGTACGTTATAGACACACAGGCATAACCTGTTTGGTTTGGGGGTTTTGTTGAATGTCCTTTGGGGGAAGAAAATAACAACCAGAATCCCAACTCAAACCCGTAGACTTAACGTAGCTCCTCTGCTAGCCTGGTACAGTGTACGCTGTTAAATAGCGAGTGTCACCTGCCGGAACGATGCCGACGGCGTCGACCTTTCTTAGTGTCTTAGTTCTGTCAGATGTTTGAAAATGAAGACAACGGAAGGAGCAAAAGCTCACATCTCCTTTCTGTACCAAGACGTCTTACTTGCAGGTGGACTTGTGGATTTTTTTTTTTTTTGTAACTTTTATTGTTCAATTTTTAAAAAGATTCCTGGTTTGCAATGACAATTCTTACTGTAACTGGTAAAAGCCTTCGAATAAAGGCCAGAAAACTTGCTTGCTGTTGTATCATATCACTATTTAATGCGGCTGCTCGAGCACTCGGTCCTCCCGTAGTGTGTCGAGTCGAATGTCCATCCGCAGGAGTCGAGTCTTTCTTTCTTGGAACATCCTTCCCAGGATAAGGCTGGAGATGGATTCTCACAGCAGACAGACAGATCTGCAAGTCGGTGTGCAAACCCGCTGAGGGCCGTACCGGAGATTCCAGAGGCTGGTGGTACGTGGACCGAGCCTCGCCATTTCCATACTGGTGTAAGAAACGGAGAGGACGATTGTATGGGCCGGACGTGTGGGCTGTTACCACAGGGGCTGCAGAGAAACAGGAACGTCCGTCAGGGCGCCAGCGCTTTGTTAGCAGGACACTGAAGAATTTACTGCTCTTTTAACGCGGAAGAAGCAAGGAGAGACGAGGTCACTACAGCTCTGCTTCTGCTTAACTGGTATCTAGAACGCAGGGAGGAAAACTGCAAACCGTGGCTTTGCAGAAAGAAGATCTGAATAAACTGCTGGTGAGTACGAGCCCCGGGGGTGAGGTTTTGTGCCCGTGACTGTCGGCTCCTCGCAGGAATTGTGTCGGCGCCGTTAACAGGCCCAGAATCCGAGGAAGGGAGAGTTGACCTTAAGTGTGACTAGAGAACGTGATGGATGTGGAAGTAGAAATTAGAGAAGGCTGCAGTTAAAGGAGCAAGATAAATGGAGAGGAATAAAATCATGCTGTGAAATGGTGCAGATAAAACTGGAAAGGAATCTGCTGCGGGAGAACACTTTCAAGGGAAGGAAGAAGGGAAGGAAGGAAAAGTGCAGTGTTCTCTGGCTGAAGAGGATTAACCGATGCAGAAATACTGGGCAGGGAAGGTGTGGCTGGGTAGCAGCGCTGCAGAAAAGGAGCTAGTTGTGATAGAGGCAAATCCCATCCAAAGAAATGGAACAGAAATGGGGTTTCTCTTTGAGCAATACCTGGTAAAGTGGAAGCGAACGCTGCCTTTGAGGCCGTGGCTACTTGGTGTCATCGACACAGGCAATCGTGTATCTTCCAGAAACGCCTTCGAGGTTTTTTCCCTCTTTAATAGAGAAGGAACAAAGGTGAACTAAAGTCCTGAAACTTTCGAAGACCAAAAAAGAAAAGTTCCCAGAAGACACTCCCAGCTTCGAAGCAGCAAAGGCCACTTTCTGTATAAATTGCTCTTTCTTTTTCAACACAGCTGGTTGGCTTTTTGAACTGTGGCCTTTGAATTACTTGTAGGTATTGATCATACTGTTATATGGTGTCGTGTATAAATATGTATTAAGCAATAGATAAATATTGAAATTATATGACAATGAGCATACAATATTAAAATATTGTATAAAATATGTGCTATGTAGATATATTTCTCTATTTTTCTTTTAAAATTCCCTTTGACTGGCCTGTCAGAACTGTAGGAAACGTGAACTGGTGTCGGTTTTGTTTTTAAGTCTGAGAGATGTTTTGCAGACATTTTCCTTTTGAAAAGAATTTTGTAAGATGGTTGTCTGTCAATCTTCTCATAGGGCCCTGACTGATTCTGTCCCCGGGGGATGCACAAGGAGGAATGGACATTCAGGAGGCATTAAGTCCCGTGGGACAGCAGGGGCATAAATCTCAACATATTCAACGCTCTGCAGATTGAAGTGATGAGCAGATGAGGTTAACACAGGGGGACAGTGGAGGTGGGTCCATTTTCAGAACCTGAATCCAAACCCGTGTTTTATCTTGGCCTTTCTGCTGGAGAAGGGCTTTCTGGGAGGGTGAGGAGGAGAACGGACCACGAGGTTTGTGACAGCGGCTGTCGAGATGATGGTGAAGCTCCGCAGCAGGCCCACGTAAAGTCGGGGAGGTGGAGCAGTCACCCCTGGGAGCGGTCTCCCTTTGACCAGGGGTTGCAGAGGGAGGTGGGAACAGACGAAACATGTTGCTATGAGGGTGAGCAGCACCATAAGAAATGACAGCTGTCTTACTCTGACACCGTGCCGGGAGGTGGAACGCAGAGAACTCCTGGTGGCAGCTGCTTTCCTTCTTTTTCAGATAAAGCTGCTCTTTCTGAACCTCCCTAGAAATCCCACTGACAGCAGCTCCTTATTAAACACTTGGATGGATATAAAGAGCTTCACAGCTCTCGGTTCCCGGTACGTAATAAAGGAACGAGAGATCTTCCTTCTTACCGCCGTGTTATTAAGGTTAGTCGGAGTCACGTGTGCCTGGGAGGTCAAGCGCGCGGGTGAATCGCGTGTGCGGGCTCGGTAGTGCCGTGGCTGCCCCGACAGCGTTATCTGAGTGGACTAATCTTCTGCTGGCTCGCGGGTGAGCCGTGCTCCAGGTGTTGTCGTGGTGAGCGTGCTCGCAAGGGTACTTCCATTCATGTGAAATTTCAGGGTGGACCTGGGCTGCTCTTGTTTAGCGATCTCTTTGTCTTCCAAAACAGCACAAGGGGAAGGAGCAGACGTGATGCAGGTGAATGGAAAGGCAAGAAAAGATCCAGTCTGCATTCTCTAGCTCTGTTAAAACATAATTTGGATGGGCTCAATGAAACATCTGCAGTAGGCCACTCATTGCTTTCAAGAGCCTTTGAAACTTGATCGTTGCTTTGGGTGTTTTACATTGCTTTGTGTTTATTTTTTTTTTAATGGATGAATAAATAGTTAAAAGTTCCCAAAAAATATATTGAAATGAGTGGACGCTGTAAGCCCTGCCAGCCAAATCTACAGCAGGGGGGAATGCTCTCGAGGCCCTTGGAGCTGGGGAGAAGAGTTTCCTTCTGTACTAGAAGTTCCTGCAGCGCTCTTTGATCAGGAGGACACATGCACGGTTGTCCCTACCTTTGAGACTTCTCTGAGCTGGAAACATCCATGTTTACATAATCCTTCTGCAGGGGAAGGTTTGTCTTCAGTGCCAAGCGAACTCTTTGAAGACTTCAGTAGTTGCCGTCTGGGCAAAGGAGCCCCAGGAGCCCACCGCGTGGCAGGGTCCCCGGGCAGCCAGCGAGGTCAGCTCTGTCTGCCCAGATAATCTCCCACTAGCTGCGCTGTGGCTGTGAATTGAACCTGTATGACTCAGGACGGGTTGAAATTTGTCACAAAGCATTGTCAAAGCTGGGGTTTAACACTTGCATCACGCAAAGTTTCTCTCGGCTGGCACTGGTCTCGAGGGGCTGTTGTGCTCATGCTGGCAGGAGGCGTTAACTGGGCTACCTCGGATGGCAAAGCTCTGCAAACAGAGGCCGTTTCTGACAGCTCTAGGTAGTGCATCAGAAATGGCAACCTTGTAAGAGTCTTCCGGTGTCTCTGCCGTGCTGCAGCTCTCCCCTCGGTTCTGCAGGACCTAACGACAGGATTCCACCTGCCGTAAAAGCTCCACGTGGCCCCTTCTTGAATCGGGCCGGTTTTCAGGCAGAGGCCAAAGACTGTCTTCCAGAGATCTCTCCTGTGCCCCACGAGTGGAAGACGCTATTTCTGATCACTTAACAGCGAACAACAGACTGGCTGGGAAACATCTTTTGAAACAGTTGATGGAAAAAGAGAGTTTCCTCTCCTCCTAATTTATGACGTGCTCTTTATGGAAAATGTACCTTCGTTCCCTTCAGCCATTTGAGATTTTAAGGCAGTGAGTTTCGTGGAGAGATTTCTAACAGTACATCAAGATAACAGCTGCAACCTGTGATTCCCTTTTGATCAATTCAGGCAAGTTTTGATTAGTGAGTGGTATTCACAACCCAATTTTAATACTTCAGAGTTACACACTGCTTTGTTCTGTGTGCAAAATTACTGCAGATACATGTGCGAGCCGGGAAGCAGCAAATAGAAATGGCCATCTATAAATAACTGCCTATCCTACCTGTCTGGGTGCGTAATGGCTGCGAGCTGCATCGTTTAGGCTTCCAACAAATGCATTTGCTGGTTCGGAAACCATAGAAATGTGCTGCAGGGCTCTTTGTGGGTCCACGTTTGATACGATGCCATTACAGGGTGCCGTCCTTATGATCTTTTTTTTTTTTCCCAGTTATGAATTGTCTGGCTGAGTCGAGGCCTCAGTTGGCAGTGCCTGTTTTCCCGGGTTTGAATGAGCTCTGCATGGCAATGGAAGAAATTATAGATAATAGTAACAATAAAGACATGGATGAGATGAAGACTGACTGTGATGCTCCGTAGCCTGGGTAATGGCACCGTCCTCTGTGATGAGAGCTGAGGGCTAAGGAGCAGCAGTTGCAAAAGTAATTTCCTGATTTATTTAAGAGAGAAAAAAAAAAAAAAAAGAAATGGAGCATCGTTTGTTACCGTGTAGGGCAGTGTTTATTTTCACAGCTATCTGCTGTAATTGTTGCACTGTCAACACCATGGAACCCCAGATAATTAATTCTCCTCTCCCTTCGATACTGCACGAGCGCAACCCCCGTCTGTCCGCAGGGAGCGGGTCTGGGCTGTGCGCTGCCCAAACTCAGAAGCAAGGATACCGTGTTGGAAAGCACATCTCACCTGCTCTCCAAAGTGCCCCAGGAAGTTATCTGACTGTAAGGGATTCTTGAGGCTCAATCCTGAAGCAAGAGCTGCCTGGTTTTGTCTTCCACTTAAACGGTTCTCTCGTGCTGCCTTGAAAAATGTCTACGGTTTAAGCATTTGTTTTGTCATCAAAAAGCAAACACGAGCATCCTGGCTCAATAAACCAGTCCCTCATTTAAGAACAATATCTGCTATGAGCTGAGAGTTTTGGTGATAAACGACTCCTTTAAACGAGTTCTCTTCTGGGTTTAATCGGGCTGATTTGGGGCTATTGTGTGTAAACCCACGAGCTGTCGTTTGTGGCTGTTAACAAAGGCGAGGCGGGGTACGAGACACGGCAGCGATTCTCCTCCGCGGGGCTGCGAAGGTGAAATGGCCAGTTTAGGGAGACAGACAGTGATGTTGTGATGGTGAAGTTCAGGGGGCCGAGTGGTGATGCCCTTTTACCCAGGTGCTGAAAACAACCTGTTTCTTCTCTGCAGCTCATCGGGATTAATCGAGGACTGCACCAGAAGACTGGGACTGAGCGCTGGCAGCTTGCTGGAGGTCGGATCTGCTGCTGAGACTACTGGTAGGTATTTACAGGAATTACTGCCTGTTCTGGGGCTGTGCACAGTGTCTTTTCCTGGGAAGTCAAAGGAGCTTTGTCAGACGGTTTGTGATTTCTGTACTTGAGGACGTGACCAGCACATCTCATACCGTGCATGCTGGAGAATCGCTGTCAGAACGGCTGGGGCTGCCCCCGGTTAAAAGCGTGTGAAGCCACGATGCCACCAGCGTGTCATTAGTCCTGTGTCACAGGATCTCCCTCTGCAGACCTGGCACCAAATTCTCCGATATCGGGGACAACAAATGCGACGGGATCTTTTGCCTCGTTGGGCAGGACAGCTGTGACGCGGCTTGGATTCCTGGGGGGTGCTTCTCCAGACGGCTTCTTTATCGCAGGACCCCTGTGAGGGGGGTCCCTGAGGGGTGGATCCCAGTGCTCACAAGCTCCGTCTGCATTCCCGGGGCGTAAAAGGGTGCTCGCTGTCCCCGGGTGAGGACTGAGCTCCGCGCTGACCACGCTGCGATGCCCAGGGTGGCTGCTGTGTGCCGTGTAGACACCGTGGCAAATTCAGGTACTCCCTGAGTTGTTACTCGAGGATTAATTCAGGTTCCTGCTTGTTGCTTATTCACGTGTTGCAAGTAGCGAGGCCTTTTACGTTTTATTTAGTTTTTACTTCTCGCTACTAAAGGGTAAGGAGGGAAACATCACTTCAGCAGTTTTGGGGATGTTTTTCAACCATCGGTAGGTAGCTCTTCCAGGTCTTGAAGCAATGCATTTGTCTCCTGCCAGGAGACCTGACACCTCTCTTCAAGAGCTCTGTTCCGTACAGAGGAGCCCTCAGAGCCTTTTCTTGTAGGTCAGTGCAGCAAACTGCTGTGGCTGTGGGTCTCAAACGGGTATAAAATGGTTCTTGGATATTTTTATTGCTCATAAGCTACTGGCATAATACAAATATTGGTAACAGCAGATCAGTGGCTCTCCTACTGCTCTCCTTGCTTCTACCCTCCTGTATCAAAATGGGAATCTCCCTTTGCTGCTCCAGCACCTTCCCAGTGGGCGTGAGTGGAAGCAGCTCTGCTGTGCCCACCTCTCCGGAGAGCAGCGGCGTTGCCGGGCCCCCTCTCTCGCTGTAAGGCGTGCTGCCCGGGTGTCTGAGCGTCTGCACTTCTGTCACCTTTGCTGGCTGGATTGTAGAGAGGGGAGTCTCCTGTGGGGGGATGTTGCTGCTCTCGTGGCAGTTAAGACGCTCTCAGGGCCCTTATCCAGTGCACGTGACGCAAACGCCGTCTTATCTTGATCCTGTGCCACTGTTAGGCCCAGCAACGCTCCGGCTTCTCTCTTCTCCTTCACTTTTCAACAGTGTTTCTCATTCCTCCACCTTCTCTGGCCAGGCCCCTCCACTCCCACCTCCTTTCTGCTTCCCTTCAGACTCTCATGTTACCATCTGTGTTCCGTGGGACTCTGAAGAAGTGGAAACAGCAGACTGGGCTTAACACCCCCCCATCCCATCTCCCTGAGAGCCAGCAAAACACCGCTGAGGCTCCAAACCACAGTGTCATTAAGGGAAATCTTTCCTCTTTTGCAGGCACCCCTGGGGAACTGGCGTCAGCAGATGAAGTTCATTCCTGAGCTGAAGCTTGTTGCCTCCAGCTCAGCAGCTGATAAGAGCCCCCACACTTACTCTGCTTCCATTAGAACAGCACAAGCAAGCTCCGGTCAGACAGGGCTCTGCCTCCGCTCCCTGGTGTACTGGGCAATGCTGCTGCAAGCTTAACGTTCTCTTCCTCCCAAGAACGTACTGGAACCAAACTGAGGTTCTGGGAAACATGAGCTGGGGATAAATGCGGAAGGGGTGTATTTATTTATTTAAAACCCCCCTGTAAATAAATGAAGCTTTTGAAGGTTGTTTTAAGCTGCATGAGGAAAGCTCCTGCAGAGCGGGAGAAGGATTGGGTATGACAGGATCACTTTCTGTAGGAAATCTAGGAAGCCTTGTCCCTTGGAAGCATCCCCTTGGGTTGGAAGGGGATCCAAAGGCATTCTCCATCCTGGCTTGGGAACCTGAGTGAAGTGGCTTGGCTCGGTGCTTTACAGCCCTGGGAAAAGCTGTGGTCTTGTGCTTGGCAGAACTGGCAGTCGAGGTACGGGGCGGGTGACACGAGGCTGGAGAGGTCGCTTGGACAGTGGGTTGTGGCAGAGGTTCATGCTGAGCTGCCTGAGTTTGGGAGTGCTGTCGATGAGGAATCCTGCCCCGAGAGGGTGGGTGTTTGCAGGGAGACAGGGCAAGGTAGGGGGTGAAGCTGGAGATCCTCCTGGTCAATTGCCTCCCTCAGCTTTCCAGTTCACCTTTCAGTCTGATTTTTCTGCCTTTTATGGCAAATATTACTCAACTTTCCCACCACTTGAAGTCCCTTTTTCCTTTTCTTCCCATCTCTTTCTTTTTTTTATTTCTTAACACTGCTTGAATGTCTCTCTCCTTTATACGAGCCTCATTCCTCTTTCATTCCCGTTTCTCACTTTTCCCCCCTCTCGTAGCTCTGCATTCCCATCCCCCTCCCCTGCTTTCATAATGCATTTAGCCTGGCAGCCATCCACCATCTCCCGAGCGCTAATGGGGTACAACAGAAAGCCCCACGGTTGCTTTCGAGCACGCTGGCAACTGTCCAGGCGTGTTTCTCTATAGCTGGTCTGCTGTAATGTTGAGGGACATCTGACAATTTTTCTATTTTTCTTAAATTTTATTTTATTTTTCATTTCCAGCTGTATTTGTGCTGCTTTCCTCACCACTTCCTCTCGGTTTCACCTGTTTGGGCTCCGCTCTGCTCCTCAGCAGAGCATCCTCTGCCTGGAGCTGTGCGTCTCTGCTGCGGCAGTTTCTCCGGTCCAAGCAACGCTGCGATAACACAAGATGTGGAAGTTAAATTACTGCTTCGGAGGGGCTGAAATCCCAGTTGCTGGCACCCGGACCCCTCAACTTCCTTGGTTTTGGTGCCGGTGGATGGGATAAAGTTGAGTCTTCTGTGGCCGTCATCGTTAGCAATCTGTACGCTTCGTCTTTTCTTGCTAAAAAAGTCCTCCTGATGCCAGCGGGAGAGCTGGCCCTGCAGGCAAAGGTGGGGTCCTTTGGTGGCCTCTCGGGGCCTTTATTTCTCTGTGCTCCTGACAAACGTGTGGGCTTTAAACCCGTGGCTTCTGGCGGTGCCCCCGGGTGCGCGGTGTGAGCTCTGCCGGCGGTGTAGGGACCCGCCACCGTCTCAAAACGGCTTCTTCGAAGCGTGCTGGGTGGATTTACTGATTTTCTTTCCGCCTCCGGCTGTAGCAGGAGGGGGTTGCCAGCAGATGGTACTGTTGGGCTGTCGGTTGTGCTGGGAGCAGCCTGGGGTTTGTGTACCGCGTTGAGGGGAGGATTTGGACGGTGGGATTAACCCGGGTCATCCCTGCGGATTTTTTTTGTGTGTTTTGCTTTGTTATTTGCGCATAAGCTTTGATTGTGAGGGAATTTCAGCCCGTGAGCGGCTTGCAAATTCTCGACTACTCCCCGAATATTCAGCGTTTGGCATTTGAGGTGCGCGATCGGTTGTTTAAATTCTTCCTTTGGGGCCCGTGGCTGCTGTTAATCCCTACACCCGCATCCTTTCAAACCAGGGTTCAGTTGGGGTTTTTTTAGCAACCGAGCAAAGCTGAGACTGTGCTGCAGGGTCAGAACTGCTCCTCGGAGCCATCCCTCGTGTGCTTCGTGGCAGGAGGGTGCAGAGGGCCAGTCCCAAAGAGGTTCATTTCAGAAATGCCGTCTCTGCAGAGCAGTTTTCTCTGGTGCAGGGAGATACCGATTCCCAGGTATCTCAGCACCTGGTGTAGGTGCGAGCTTCTTGTTTCTTAAAGCCACAGTTTGGTCTTGGTTTCTAACCAGCTGGCCCTGCGCTCACAGCGCTCACCTCCTGGTTTTTGCCAGTGTTCTGTTTTTAGCAGTAACTGGGTTTCTTCCGTTAGCGCCCCTGATGCTCCTGAGACCGGTCCTGGCTCTTGTGCTATCCAAGGGATTGTCTGAAGAGTGGTTGCGCTTGATTTCTCCTGCCTAGGTGTCCCTGCTTGCAGGAAGAGCACGAGCTGGATCCCTCTCCTGGGCCGCTCTTTCCACACCTTGTTTCTCTGCTGCTTTTCCTGCTCAGGTCGGGATATTGTGCGTCTTTCTCTCCCCTTCTCCTTGCAATCTTTAACAGCTCCCAAACCCTCCACTGCAAAAAGAGATTTTCTCTTCCTCTCGTACTCCTCAAGACAGCACGAAGGGCCCCGCTCCGTGCTGGCTTTCCCTGGTTTACCTTCTGGGAATGGAGTTAGGAACTTGCACAGCACTTGCATGGAGGGTTGGCTTTGCATGAAATGAAGGCCAGCAGTGGCCTCTGCTCTTTAATAACCATTTTTTACCTGGATCTACTCAACTGAGCTTCGCTGTCTGGACGGAGGCTTTTCTCCAAATCCATTCAGGTCAGGAATTTCTGTCGATGACCGCTACAGATGTTCAACGTTTGGATACTTCTATAAAATGCCTCTCCTTTGTTCTTTTCTTTGCCTTGCCTTCTCTTTATCCAGTCTCCCCTCTTTAATATTCTCCGATTTGCTGTAACTTTCCCTCTTTCCTTACCCTGGAATTCCTCTCCTCCTTCAGACAGACGCAGACCTGTCCTACGCAGCCTTCGCCGAGAATCCGCAGCGTGTTGCGGTGACCCGCTGTCACTTCCCTGCATAGCTGTATATTTTCTGTGCTCATGGGCCATCAGTGATTGCTTTAGAGAGAGGCATCCTCTGTTTTGATGGTTCCCCAGAGATGGATTTATTGACAAGGCATCGCAGCAGTTGTTTGTTTGTTTTTTTTTTTTGTCTCCATCCTCTGGTTGGAGACAAAAAAAACCCAACAAACAAACAACTTTTGTGTTTATTTTGCTGTTATTTCTGACACTCGCTGGCTTATTGGGAATATTGAGATTTGTGTCTTAATCGGCCAGTGGATGCTGGTCAGCATTAATGGCAGGACTGGTCTAGTAGTGATAAATTTGGTAGAAACTTCTGCAGAGGCTGCTATATAAAGCCTCTGTTCTGCCAGAAGTCTCTTGTAACCTTACAAATAATTAAGTAGGATTCATGCAATCAGAATTTTCCTGCCTTCTGACTCCCTGTCTTTCTGGCCTCGTGATGTTTGTTGCATGTTAATGGGATTTTACTGGGGTGTACTTGATGGGTCACTTTTGTCTGCAAACCGTTCCTGGCGGGGGCATGTTGAGGGTCCATTGTGGTGCTGGTGGTGCCTGTCACAGGACAGGAACTCCTGCTCGTGTGGCACCTTCTCAGTGGAAGAGGGGCATGGGCAAGAGCAGAGAAACCCTTCCTAGTGGGGCTGCAAGGAGGTAATGATGTAGGCAGGCTCTGCGCGACGGAGGGCTGGGGCTGTACTGGGTGCTAACCGCGCTACTGCCGCGAGCACAGCGCTGCAGGTGTCCCCAGGGCCTTCTTTCCTTTTCCCTTTAAGGCTCTTGTGGAGCCTCCAATTCCAACCAGCTCTACTTACGGATCTCCTAATCCAGATCCCGTGCCACGATGCTTCTGATAGCGGTGATGTGCTGTCTGCATCAAGAGCTAGGAACCAGGTTGTTCTTTGTTCTCCTTTATAAATTTGTGTGATGAATCGTTCTGAAGTTCTACATCAGAAGGAGCTGGTGAGTAACTGATGAGGTCTGGACGTTCTCTCCCCTCTTGGGCACAGCTTGTGTGAGCCCAGGCCACGTGGTCCCTCGGGGACGCGAGGGCCCGTTGTAACGCTGCGTGGAACGGTGCCAGATGCACGGCTTTCAGCGTGGACAGGTGAGCTGATCTCCTGATGCAATCAGATCTGTAGTGAATCACACACAGAACCACAGGTTATCCCATTTCCAGTGGCGTGGGCACATCTGAGACCTGGCTGTGTGCACCGGTAGCTGCTCCCTCTCTCAGGACGAGCACATCACCAGCTCTTCTTCCGAATGCTTTGTTCGGCTCATGCAGGCACTCAAACGAGACAATGTCCAGCTCATCAAGTTACACTTAAGCTTCCTTCAGATGGTTTTTTTTTTTTTCTTTTTTAAAGAAAGTTCAGTTTGTTTCTTATCAATGTGAATGAGCACATGGGGATGGGCTTGGTTGCCTTATGTCCTTAGCCTCTCCTGGGCTGGGACCACGGCGGATATTTGTAGAGGTACGGTGGTTTTGCAGAAGCGTCTGCTAGAAGCTAGTTGAGGAATGATGGAGGAGTTATCCAAATAAAAGCAGTATGCATATTAATAGTACTCCAGGAGTAAAAAACAAGTGGAATTAAATGGACCGTGTTTCTAAGAAATATCTTGGCTTCTGGCAGACTGAGACACGAGCTAAATCTACTCCCCTGCACATCATAATGTCAACAGCTTGATGTGGAACAAATCTTCTGCCACATCAGTGGAACAAATCTTCTGCCACATCAGTGGAACAAATGTAGATTAAAACTCTGATCATGACTCACTCAGTGCTCCGATTTCCATGTTGGTGCTCAGAATCTCTTCCAGCTCCCTGGCGGCACTGCTGGCACCTGGGCGGGATTGTTGTACGCGCTGCAAATCCATCATGCTCTTCAAGCGTCCCAAAGCAGTTGATTTTGAGGAAAGTGGGGGGAGATTTAATCTTCTTGGTATTCTAGTGAATGTGGTTTGGATGTGGAGCTTATCTGGTGGCTCCGTCCTGTTCTCAGTGGAGCCGTTACAGGTTGAGTCTAGTGGAAACTGCAGTAACCATCCTGCCAGATGTGTCTCAAACAAGGGATTCGACTTCTCCAGGTGCCTCTAGTAGTGGATACTGTTTTGCTCTTGGTGCCCTTGGAGCCAGGGAATGGTATTAAATGCATCAAGATGAAAGCAAGATAGTAGAAAACATCAGTGGAGCCTGTCATGCTGAAAGGTGCCTCATTTCCAGTGGTCAGACATTTACTGAGAACCGAGAGGAATCCGTGAGAAGGGTACAAAAGAAACTAAGTTTCTGTGTATGCTACAAGTGAGGCTGACAAGAGGCAAACGTGACGGGTGGGCTCATATCGCTGATCCTCAACGATGCCTCGAGGGGCGAAAGAGACTTATGTTCCCCATTTTTGCTTTTGTGGAGACTTGGCATCTGCTTCACTTGTCATGGAACAGCCCACAGGAGAAGAGACTGCTCAAGCAAAAGGACATCGGCAAGTGTGGCTCTGCGCTTTAGGTAAGAGCTGGAGCAAAGCTGGGCTGATCCAAACTGTGCTCCGTGTCAGCACAGCTGCTGCTTCTCCCAGAGCCCTGCTCCCAAGCAATGGAGTCTTTTAGGAATGAGGAAGCCTCACCTCCCAGCATAGTTCCTTCCCTCCCTGCCTTGCCTTGGCCAGCAGCAGAGCTTTCTAATTCTGGCTGGTTTATCTCTCAGTGAAGTTGCTGCAGAAAATGTCTTTACAAGACATTCTCTTACGCTTAATCTTGAAATAACGCTCCTCAGAAGGCACTGTCCCAGACTTCAAACATGTGGAATGTTCTTCAGATAAAAGCAGGACTGTGATGGTCTGTGGGGTGTGATTTGAAGTGTGGGAGCTTTGGGCATATGAAGATGCTTCTGACATTTGCAGGCAACACAGCCAGCAGAAGGTGAAAATGTCAAGGTATGTGTCGATTCTCTCAGGACACAGAGAGCTGCTGCTAAAACTTAAGTTTTAGCAAAAACAAAATGAGCAAAACTGGCAGAAAGATCTAAGGAGTGAAGCAGCAGCTGCACAGTAGGTTGGAGGTGTGGGTCCTGCTCTGGTCACAGAGGCAGGGGAGCAGAAGGAGGGATGCTGGGCAAATCCGAGTGGAGCGCTGTAAGGATGAGTAGAGTTGCCCAGACCATGTCTCCGGATGCTAATGA
This sequence comes from Ceryle rudis, assembly GCA_033439905.1. Lineage (NCBI taxonomy): Eukaryota > Metazoa > Chordata > Aves > Coraciiformes > Cerylidae > Ceryle > Ceryle rudis. The sequence goes on from JAAGNO010000805.1 coordinate 21,115, forward strand.
CTGAACTTTGTGACCAGGCGTTGGAGCATCTTCGGGAGGAAACTAAACTAAAATCCCTCCACACGGTGAATGCAGGAATAGGGTCCAGCAGGGTCCTGACTTTTCATCAGCCCAAGCTCTAAACAAGTCTGTGCTCAGCTGATCCGGGCTGTGTCCGGGGGTCACTGATTTTGCTCTAATACTTGCTGTGAACTACTGAATGCTACAAGTTGTTTGTGTCATTGCTGCCCACGTCCCTGAAAGGATCAAAGTCTCTCTCGTTCTGTGGTTTTTGTTTGGTGGTTTTAGTTTTGTTTTGTTTCAGGTTTTTTTTGGCATTAAACTTTCTTGCAGTTTCTTAAAGTCGCAGTGACAATTTCTGCAGAAATTACTTAGATAGCAGAGAAGATGTGAAGGTTGAACTGACAAAAACAACCATAAATTGTTGAGCTTGTCCTTAGTGAGAATCTTCATGAATTAATTTTATCTGTTCAGCAGATTGTGAATGGTTGGATTTCATCCCTGGTCCCTTCTGAGCCCCTGGGGCTCATTTGAAGAACACATCCCACATCTTGTGTAGAAAAAGTCTCGGGCTTATCATTACTTCAGCAGCAGCTGCAATGTCAGAAGCTGTTGGGGAGATACGTAGGTGCCAACGCATGGGATACTCACCCCTCGGTATCGTCTGGCCTTTTGTGGGGTGGGACCTTGGTTCTGGGGCAGGATGATTTTCTCAGAGCGGTTGTTTACCTCTCGGTGTTTTATTAGCTGCTGCATATTCTGATTTGAAGGTGTGGGAGGATGCCTGGTTCCTATCAAAAAGGTTTTGATCTTACGAAATCCAGCTGGAGCACCAGTAGGTCTCCAGAGCTTGTGCTGTGCAGACACTGGAAGGGCTGAAATGAGGCAAGTGCAGGAACAGTCCATGGCTCTGACGAGTCCCTGACAGCCCTTGCAGTAGGTTCCTACTCTGTGTAGACTTTAAAAAGAAAAGAATACACAAATATTTACCTCTGTTTATTTTTAATTGTCTTGTCCCCAAAGCATTGGCTATTTTGGCCTCTAGCTTTTGATCTCCTAAGACGTTGTAAGATCCTTCGGACATGAGCAAACAAATCAGCTGCGTTTTAAGGGCCGACGGTTGGATTATAGAGGTATAGCAAATAAAAATTAATGTTACCCTGGCCAAAATACAATTAAAATCAGCAGGAAAAATGCTGCAAGTCTTGTTACCTCACATTGTCATTTTTGACCAGGAATGTTTCCAGCCAGTCTCCACGTTTACAGGAGCAGCAGCTCTTGGAGATGCCCGGCAGCAGCCGCTGAGCAGGCAGGGCGGGTTTGGTGCAGCTGCCATTGCCAGTGGACCATTCCCGGGTGGCTGTGCGGGTCGAAGGACACCGGCTCTGCCAGGCAGGGGCCACCACAGCCCTGCCCCGTCTCGGCTGGGTTTTCAGGTGCCAGGATGCGCCGGCCGCCCGGCCTCCCGTGAGAGCAGAGACCAGCCTCGAAACTGAGTGTTTACAGAGCCAGCCGAGGAGAACCAAGCTCACTGAGGACTGGCTCAGCAGGTTGCTCAGAGCTGACGAGCAGTGCAGAGGAATCGCTGCCTCTTTTCCCAGAGTGAAATCTGTTGGGGGCAGGTATGGGATTACTGGAAAGAGCAGGGATGTGAGAGCAAGAAGAGGACCTGTGAGCTTTATTATTTTTAGCAATGGATAAAATGTCTCCTTTGCAGTCCTCTCTGGCCTCGTGATCCTGCCTGTTGGTCCTTATGGCACTGCAGGTGTTGAGGGGGTTGTCTGCCACAGCTCTGTCCCGCGGCACTGGCTCTGGAGCTGTGGGCTCTGAGGGATGAGACAGTGCAGTGGAAGAGACCTGGCCATACGGATTTGTACGTGGGGAGCAGCTGGCATGAAGTGCAAATACACCATTTGCCCGGGCTCATAATCCTTCCTCTGAACGCTTGGTCCTTAAAACACTGTCAGTTTATTGCCTAAAATCCTGAGCAGTGATCTGGCAGCAGCTTCGCTTAGGGGCGAGCGGAGCCTTGCCTGGCGTTCTGCGAAGGCCTGCGAGGTGACGAGGTGGTGTGGTGACGGTGGCTGGCCAGAGACCCTCATCAAGAGCAGCAGCTGGGTTGCTGGTGTCCCTTCCATGGCGGCACCTGGAGCGCCAAGGGCACATTCGTGTTCGCACACGTTATTTGGTAATTACGATTAGTAGACCATAGGGGACAGTTAGGAAAGCTTAAACATGTGGCAGCTTCCACTCCATCATCACCGTAAGCACCGGTGAGGTCTGGCTGGCACCTTAAGAAGGGTTAGTGCACAGCGATGGGAAGCAGCTCCCCCGGCAAAGCCTGAGGAGCATCTTTTGGAGGGCAGGTGTCGCACTGGGAGGCTGAGTCTTCTGCTTGGGTGTGGGGAAAGGGATGTCTGGAAGTGCTTTTAACAAGGAATTCATGTTGTCTTTTGCTAATCTAAGCCTGAGCTTCACTGCACACACATTGAATACAAAGGTGAACACGCGCAGTGGAACAATGCTTTGTACTGTACAGAGTGTCCTGGTATTTTAGTAATTCATAATGATCTCTTTTCTAGAAAAATATTGTTGTTTGTGAAGTGGCTGGAGCACAGGTCTGGTGAGGAGTGAGGGAGGGACCTGGGCTTGTGGAGCCTGGAGAGAAGGAGGCTCGGGGGAGACCTTCTGGCTCTGACAGCTCCTGACAGGAGGCTGGAGCCAGGGGGGGTCGGGCTCTGCTC
>JAAGNO010000806.1:0-11843 GCA_033439905.1 Ceryle rudis
CAGCTTACTGTTCCTGCAAGCCTGCTCTGCCTTGACATGTCTCTGCTCGCCCCTCAGGTCTGATTATATTAGGGCAAGTGCAGACATGCCAAGGCAATACTGACTCTGGATGGGCTACATGTCCATTCTTCTCAAGATGCATTACAACACCTCAAGTTTCGCTTTGTTAATCGATTTCACACTGATGGTTTACAATATTATATTAGCAATTTTACCTTACCTTACATACTATTACAACTAGCATAAAGCTCAAATTTTCAATTTCTCGCAGACTACTGGTGACTGTAGACTATTTGTAGATGTCACATGTCTTCATAGAGTTTAAATACCTACAATATTTTAAGACTTTCTTTTCAACATCATGCAATTAAAAAGAAAGCTTGAGAAACAATCACATTCACAAACACATAGTGATCAAATAGTCGTATCTTCATTCATTTTTGAGTTGGGAATACTCCGTTAACTGAATGGCACCTCATTGTGTAACCCATCAAAACTGTTTTGATTTCCATAATAATTACCACTGTTTAGAAGGAAAGACTGACAAGGAAAAGAAAGCATCCAGTACTGAGTACTTTTATTTTCAATGATCACAGGAAAAGTTTTGCCTGTGGAGATGTTATGGATTTCTATTCCCCAGTGGTCTATGTTTCAGCTCGTTCAGACATTGCATCATTTCTTTTTTTATCAAGAGAGACAGAAATGCTTAAACATTTATATATATATATATATATGAAATGGATAGAAAATGCAGTGGAGGTTTCAAAGTAGGAGACATTAGGAGAAATCATGACCAGCTGGATCAAAAGCATTTATCTCAGTGCTACCATTACAAACCTTTGATAACTAACCAGAAAAGCCATTTTTAAATTCCATTTGACAAGCCAACCTCAAAAGACCATACTGCCTTTGATGTGAGGAAGTATGGCTTGTGAAAACAGTTGAATCATGCCTTTGCTTCATTTTTTAATGAGGTTTTGCCTTTCAAAATTTTTTCACTGTATCAAAGACAATATTCAGTCTTCCTGAGGCTCCTTTGTACCCTCTTCTGCTCTTTCAGATGCCTGAAAGAACAACAGAGAATTTCTCTCGAACAAAGGCTATATTCCCTGTAGAAGGTAATAATTTTCATCAGCACTGGGCTGCTGTATTGCTCTGTCAGTCCACACCTGATCTAGGAATCAGACTGTAGGAGAGGAAAGATATGAACTTTGCCAGTTCACTGGCAGAAGTTGCAAAAATGATAATTTTCTGAATGGAAAGCATTAATGACATCTTATTCCTGTGTCTAAATTGGGAATGGTATTTCATGTATTTGCAGTAATGTAGAACTAAAGTTAATTAAAAATGCATGCAGTTGCAAAAAAAAAAAAAAAAAAAAGAAAAGAAAAAAGAAGTCATAGAGTAAGTGCCTGCAATTAAAGGAACAGTAAATACTGACAGAAAATATTGAGAAAAAAACACCTTTGTATGGGTAATATCATTACAGAGAAGTTTAATTCCTATACTAGAAAGTGTATTTTCCTAATAAAAAGAGCCTGTTTCTAATTCACATCAAAGTTATAAGGGATACATTATATCTGCAAGACCAGTGACTGAATGCAGATTCCACAGTTAAAAATGTTTATGACTGTATCAGGCTATATGACAGTTAAGGCAAAATAGTCTTTGTAATTAGTCATTTACTACAGCATGAGCTTAAGGACCTTTATTTGCTCTCTTATTTATTAAAAAAGATGCAGTGAATCTGTCATTAAATAAGAAATTGTCATTGATTTCACAGAATTACTTCGTACTAGACTGAGCTAATGTGCTTATTATGTGCATCTTCTTTCTGAGTTTAATAATTTTAGACCATATAGCTGTTCAAATGTGTTCTGTCTCAATATCTGTTTATTGTATGATTTTGACTAAAACATTAAAAAAAAAAAAATCTACACCTTTTTCTGGTTTCTACAGTTAAGAAATAATTTTCAACATGTTTCTGTTTTTCCCTATAGTGGGAGGCAGCATAATTGCCTTTCTGAGAAAAGGAGTTAATGAACAGCACATTATAAAATATCAGCAGTGTCAAAACTGTCAGAAAAGAACCTGAAATTACTCCTACGGGATTTAAATTAAGCTATAAATTTATTTATAGGTCAAAGTACATTTAGAGTAAAATATAATGAAAACAGAGACAAAATTTAAAACGTCTCTATGAAAAATATCTAAGGCTGATAACTTCTGAGTTAATCTTTGAAATATATTTGTGATTCTTACCATTGCAAAAGGAGTCTATCAAATGAATTCAATTTATAAAATACCTTGTGAGTAATATGCTAAGTCAAAGTTCACATTAATTTCTGGTTGGGTAGATAATATAAGGTGTGTTATGCAAGCAGACATGTGAAAGCATGAATTTTATGATAAGGAAAAGTATTGCTGTATTTCAGTATCAGGCAATACATCCATGTCACTCATAAAATATTGACTTAAAAGTATTTGCTTGCAGTCAGCAAGAATATTGTGGGCAGAAAGCATGCAGTATGAAACTTTCTTTCCTTACATGACTGTAATTATGTATTCTGAGTATTTTTCTTAGTTCAAATGGATTAGTAAAAGAACAACTGAATCATCAATAAGGCACAAGAGGAAAGAAACCCTAAAGCAAAAAAAGCTATAAACAAAATGCTCTGATGGGAAATACAACTCTTTCAGTCACACTTTTTTATCTTGTTAGCTTGGCATGAAATGTTCAGCTGTTACTTCACCTTTAAGAATCACAATTACAGCATATTAATACTTCAATTATTTAATAATATTGAGCTGTTTCCCTAGTTTTTACTGAAATATGAAAATTATCAGTGCATTGCAATTATATGGATGACGTGAATAAAAGTCTTAGATCATTTAATCTGTGCCCTTCACAATGAACAAATCCTTCTCAATTCAGTGAATTCAATCAATAATGAAAGATTTAGCGGAAGTTTGTCTACCAAGTCAAAAGACATTTCATTTTACCCAAAATAAGTTATTAAGAAGTTAATCACATTTCAGGTTGGAAAAATAGAAATATCAGTTAATGGTGGAGATGGTGTGGTATTCTTTTCTGATGCATAGATATTTAATAGCTGCTGTAAGGGCTATTGTGCATAAAGATCTTCAGCTGAGTATCAAGGTATTAAGCTTTCCTTAATTTTAGTGAGATTTAGATGTTTAAATGTCCTTCCAGATATACACATGTGGAAATCAGAAAGTATTTGTATACACATGGATATACATAGAGTACCATAGAATCACAGATCACCAGATTGGAAGGGACCTCATGGATTATCTAGCTCAACCTTTTAAGTAAACTATATATATATAAATATAGTTTAAATGAGATGGCATACATGTATATGTATGTATGTAATTCAAGCAAATGCCTACAGCTGGTGAGGGGAGTATCTCTAGGCTTTGACTGCACTGAACAAGGGCTTCTTTCAGGTCTCAACATACTGGCACTAAGAACTCTTTGAGACAGGCTGGGATTCTTCATCTCCCAGCAAATATAATAATTAAAAGCCAGACTTTCAGAATAATAGAGAATGTGGGATGCTATTATCTTTTGCAGTTTTGACCATGAGACAGTGATTGATGAATGCTTTTTAAAAGTTTGTGCTTAATTGTGGAAGCTGCACCATTAAAAAATTGGCTGTAAATCTTTCTAGATGTTATCAACCACTGGGAGGAGTGGCTGATAAGCAGGAAGGCTATGTTGCCATGCAGAGAGATCTGGACAGACTTCAGAGCTGGGTAAGGGTAAACCTAATTAAGTTCAACAAGGGTAAGTGTAGAGTCCTACACCTGGGGAGGAACAACACCATGCACCAGTTCAGGTTAGGGCTTGATCCATGGAGAAGGACCTTGTGGTGCCCTTGTGGAGAGGAGGCAATGGTATCCTAGGGTGCATTAAGAAGAGTGTGTCCAGCAGGTCAAAGGAAGTTGTCCTCCCCCTCTACTACTGTGTTCAGTTCTAGTCTCACCAGTTCAAGAGGGATAGGGAAATACCAGAGAGTATCCAATGGAGAGCTATAAGGATGATGAAGGGACTGGAACATCTGTCTTATGAGGAAAGGCTGAGAGACCTGCAGCTGTTTAGTCTGGAAAAGAGAACACTGAGAGGGGATCTTATGAATGTTTACAAATATCTGAAGGGTGGGCATCAAGTAGAAGGGGCCAGTCTCTTTTCAGTTGTGCCCTGTGATAGGATGAGGGGTAATGGTCACAAACTGGAAGACAAGAAGTTCCACCTCAACATGAAGAAAAACTTCATTGTGAGAGTGACAGAGTTTTGGAACAGGCTTCCCAGAGAGGTTGTGGAGTCTCCTCTAGAGATTTTCAAAACCTGCCGGATATATTCTTGGGTGGCCAGCCCTAGGTGATCCTGCTCTATCAGGGGGATTGGACTTGATCTCTGGAGGTCCCTTCCAACCCCTACAATTCTATGGTTCTAGGATTCTATGTTATCCACACTGCATGGACACCCACTGTGTGGGTGATGGATGAAGAGAAGTGCATGGTTGGTCCTACACACTAAAAGATGTAAATGTGCAGTATACCTGCAAAGCAGAAATGTGGCCTAAGCATCTGGGAACCTGACAAAAGTATATCAAGAAATAAGAGGCTCATCAAATTCCCACCCTGCAACACAACAGTGTCTTTAGCATATGTCATGTTTCCTAACAATCATTGGGTTCTAAAGAGCAATATATCCTAGTTGTATATATGTACATTTTCATGACCTTTCATTATCCTTTTCTGAGTTACATATATTTACCTAACTTGTACCTGTTCTAGCCCTTTTTAAGCCTAGCTACATAAAAAGAAGTAAACCTATGTAGAGACTCCTATTTTACAGGATGGATGTAAAATATCAAGTTAAATCTTGCTTGTAAAAGAGAGAATATAATGCATATGGAATTGAAATGCACATTCACTGAGCTGCATGTGACCCCACATGTAGGAAATTGGAATTTGTGTGCAAAAGTACAAAAAATCAGACCAAGCTGCTAAATTAGTAATAAGTTTTAATGATTTTGCTAAGTGAAAATGCCACAGATAGTTTATTATATGATGCAGGAAAGGCAAAGAAGCAGAACTCCTGGAGGAGGTTGTAATCAGCCATGCAATCAAGTTTTCTAGTGGTTATATGAATGTAATACACCACTAATTCTCTTGGGTCAAATAATGAACTGCTATTAAGGACTTTGTGGAATTATTAACCTATGTGTTTCTGAGATCAGTACACAGCGAATATATGCTTGTGAGTGACTAACCATAAGACAATTTTGAGAACCTTTCCGTGCACACACTACTTTGGTCTTAATTTTGCTATTTTTCTTGAAAATGAAGGTTCAACAAGGTAGATTTTCTGTTTTGCACTTTGTAATAATGTATAATAGTCATAAGGGGCATATTAAACTAAATAACACAAGTTTCATTCCAGCATTGTCTCATTAAAAGACCTGAAATCAAAACATTCCCCGGCACATGTCTGTAATGGCCAGCCCTCTGCCACCCATTCAAAATAAAAAAAAAGAATAGATGGAGAAGTACTGCTAAAACAACAATCCAATTTATGAAAATCCATTACTAACTGAATTCAGTTATTGCAAAACTGGTAGAACAGAATGAATGTAACTCAACATAAATAAATAGAAACCTGTTGTTGCTGTTGTGGGTTTTCTGTTTGTTTGGTTGGTTTGGTTTGGTTTGTTTGGTGTTTTGGGTTTTGTGTGGGGTGTGTGTGTGGTTTCTTTGTTTGTTTGTTTTATATAAAGCTAGATATTATTAAATCCTCTCCACCTAGTTAATAAAATTGAAAATATAACAAATTAATTTGCATGGTTCTGAAAGGATAAAATTGTAAATATGTATATACATTTGTATTTATTTATTTTAAATATTGGCATGCTCTATTTCTATGAATGCTTAAGTAGAATTAATAGAATGTAGAAGCCATTCTGAATTCTATCTGCTACAGTCAAGCAACAGACAAAATCTGGCATAATCAATTCATAGTAAATAATCTCATTATGGACACAACCAGAAAATCACATTTTTATATTGGGCTATCTTTCAATAAAAAACATGAAAAGGGAATACACTCAAATGTCAGTGACTAAGATAAACAGGAAAAAGGAAGGAAACAAATGATGGAGAAATATGGTTTCCAAATGATTCCAGTGTTAACAATGTTTTATTGGGTTAATATGCTCTATGTTCAGCGTTTTGTTCCTGTAAAAGAAACTATCTCTTGGTCAGTTTTATCATTTTGACCTTAGTATTTTTATTGCATTTTCCTCCTTAAAAAAAATCTCCAGTCATAATTTTGACATCTTTCCTGTGATTATAAATTGTGACTCATGTCCTCAAGAGTGTTTCAGCATTTGGTTACTTCTTTTGGTAGCAAATTTATGAAACAAGGACCACAGATAGAACTTTGGCACCAATCTCTTGAATGATAAAGTGTTTTAAAAATGTTCAACTTGGCTTTTTTAAAAAATGGTATAAAAAAACGGTGAACCCTGGCCAGAGTGGGTAATTTTCCTCAGGATAGACATGCTGCTCGGATACTTGAAGCCCAATCCCACTATTTATCTTTCACCTTTGCCTAATGTAAATGGTTTACTTATTTGTTTCCCATAATCCTTTTCTAAACTCCATTTAGAAAACGTGATAGGAAACCTGATCTCTGAACACAAAAATGTCCAGTATGTGACATGATTAAGTGTGCAAAAATGCTTTATTGAAATTCTGGTAAAATAAATCTACTATGTGTCTTTATCTAGAAAACTGCCTATCCTTTTTATTAGTTATTCTAGCTTCCCCATAGGCTTATGAAGCCGCTTAAGTAAGGAATATTGTTTGGGTTCCTGATTGAAGGACAGTAACTACTGTGTCCTATTACAGTGGAAAATCTGAGGGTATCAAGCATGTGACATTTGTGCTTGGAGAGGAAGATGTTCTGTTAAGTCCTCATGGGTGAAACAGTACTGCCAACTCAAAATGTAATAATGCAAACAGATTGTACAAAAGAACCCTGACAACTAGACTAAAGCTAAAAAACAACAACAAACAAACAACACAAAAAAACCCACAAAGCACAAACAAACAAAAAAAACCCACAAAAAACCCCACAAACAAACGAACAAAAAATCACCACAAAAACTTCAGATATTTTATTTTTCTGAATTTCTGATAAATTAAGCAGAAATTTATAGCTTCAATAATTAATTTTTTTCAAGCAGTATTATAATGCACATGTTGACACAATATTTTCCAGCTTTTACGACAGATTTTGCTATAATACTTACAGTTTAAATTTAAAAGTGCATTTCTGTAAAATAACATTCATTTCTGTGTGCCCTGTTTTGCCACATTCAGACAGTATTGATTTCCATTTGTTTGAGCTTCTAAATAATTGATAATTGACTTCTACAGATTATGCAAGTAAGCTTCAAAAACATAAGCTACATTTAGAACATTTAGAACAAGTAAGGAGTTGCTTAAAAATCAATCATCGCAGAACCTAAGGAGATCAGGTTTTGGTGTTGTTGACTTTCTTATATTTCCACCTTAAGCTTATGGAAAAATACAATTTTTATCCAATTTTATGTTGTTTGTTTTTTTTTTTTTTTTTTTCCCCTGCTTAAAATGGCTTTAACTGTAAAACCAGTGAAGCAGATCATAGAGGTATGGAAGATCAGAAATGGAATAGTTTCCAGTGTTCAAACACAAAAGAAGAGATCATATTATTCAAGTATTTAAGAAGCTCACATTTGTGAAATTTTGCATATAGTATCCCTTTTATGTAAAGTCCACAAAGCAGTCTTGGAGATACACACATATTATTAAATAGATAAATAAATAAATAAAATCAGTATATTTGCTTCAGCAAGACCACTGCTTTTCATTTTTTAGTGGTGTCCATTCCACCCTTCTGAGGCACAGATAACATCTCCTTTCACGTAAAATTGTTCTAAGTAAGTCCTGCAAAATTCAGCTGAGCATTTATTAACTGCAAAATATTAAACACACTTTCAGCTGTGCAAAAGAAACATGCCTGGAATATATACACATAATCATATGCAGCTCTTCATAAATTTAGATCCATATTTTCAGGGTTATATGTCTAGATCTTGTATCTGCTAATTTGCTGCATGCCTCATACACAATTGAAAAAAGATTCTTTTAGACTAACAGAGTTATTAAAGCATCATTGTCCATTTGATCTACTCTGGTACATTTCAATGCCACTGTGACTTAATAAGAGAAAACAATAACAATTAAGCTTCAGTGTTCACAGATGATTTCACAATCAAGCCACCTCCTAATGTCACGCATGAGAAGTAGATCATGTGAGTATATGACACCGTGAATTAAATAATATATTAATAATGAATGCATCCAATAAAGCCTATTTAATCCAGCATTATTCTGCAAACAGGACACAAAAGTAATATGATAAACTAATAAAATTAATTAAAACTTTTAAAGACTGTAGTTTTAATTAGAGATTCAACTTTAAAAAAAAAATAAATTGCATATTGTCATAACGATGGGATTATGGGTACTCAAGCCTACTGCTGTTTCTATAGAAAGGTACACAGTCTCCTTTAAATCTTGTAACATATTTGTTTGTGGGCTAAATCAAGTACTTGTTTGACTTTTATATTCAGTGACTCTTACAGTCATTGCAAAGAATCTGAAAATTCCAGAAATCAATTCAGTTTACTTATCTCAAGCCTGTATCTTAGGTGTGATAAACATAGTATAACCTAGTATAAGGGATTATTGTGAGTTTTTCCAAGTTTATAATCAAAACTGGATTATTTGCAACTGTAAGAAATGTGATGGGCAAAATTTAGTGAGTTGCTGAATTATGCAATGGTGTAGATTACCATGAAACCAAATAGCCATAATAGGTAGGGGTTTTTTTTTCTCCTATGTACTTTTTACCCTAAGTATATCCTTTTAAGTATATTTGTAATGGTCTCAACATTTACTCTCTCATTACATCCCACATGTGCAGCTTTTTCTTATCCTTTCTTCCTTACTGTTCAGTATCAATGAAGTATGAGGAAAATAATATTCCAGAAATTTGCCTTACTCCATTGATCCCATAATACCTGAAGGATTCTTTACTGACTGCCCTTTATGATCAGTTGTCTAGAGTGGGATTAATATTCCCCCCTTAAATATCAAAAACAGAGAATTCAGAATCCAAGACAGAGTCCTGAAGTTTCCTGTATAAGTAGTGGAGAAAAATGGGCATATACATAACACAATTTATTCTGTCCAAACATAAATGTTGAAAATAATTAAGACAAATTATATCCTAAAAATATATATTTCTGCCATTTTCCATAAGGTGTGTTTAAGACAACTGGCTCAGTTGTAGATGTCTATATAAAAACATCTGAAGTTAGGTGTGATGAATTCCACTCCTACCTCTAAATTTTTACAGTTCACATCATATTCTTTTTAGCCACATATCTAAAATCACTTATTTTAAAAGTGATAAATCAATTATTTTAAAAGTGATAAGCAACAAATAATAGATAAAATCACGTTACTATAAAATGAGTTTTAATAGGTGTCAAATGAAAAATTTTTAAAAAGAAAGCTATAAAATAGAAACTTGGAATCTAAATACAATTAGAATTACAGGTTTAATGTAGTCTGATTCTTGACAAGAATCAAATTTCTGTTTACTTGCTGTGTGAATGTAGTTGCCTTCAGTCAAAGAAGTTGTCATCAGTCAATTTGAAGCTGAAGCAAGGTAAAAAATGTATATACAACAAATTTTATCACTGGATACATGACTATATTAGAGGGGCAAACTCTGCTGGTTAACTAGAACAACATATAAAATTTATATGAGTCAAGTGACAGTTTGTCCTGAATTGGTTTATACCACACACACTGAAATGTCAGGTCTATATTCTTAAGCATTTGATATACATATTAAACCAAAATAATATAGAAAAAAACATATAAATAACTTATTGTCAATAAATGTAAGAGCCTTGAGGTCTAGGAGGTGTGTACAACTGTGTCTACATTTATTTTAAAAGACAACCTCTATTACAATATGCTAAAAATGACTTATTACTGTGTGTCACAGTTATTCATCCCTCTAAGCAATGTGTTTCAATTGTGTAAGAATACCCTACTCACTTGCCATTTAATGCTGCTACTCCAACAGTGCTTCTGGCAATTGACATACTTGCCACAAATGTCCATTGCTGACTTTGAGGGTCCCACCTCTCAACTGTATTCAAATAACTCCAACCATCATGTCCTCCGACTGCATAAATAGGCCCTTCAAGCACTGTAACTCCTAAAACAGAGGAGAGAGTAAGAGAACATAAAAGTATGCTTTTTCTATCAATAATAAAAGTTCTCCAAAACACAGCTCACAAATGAACTTGCATATTCAAAGTGAAAGTGGAAACACCAATTTGAGATTTGATTAATTAAGGATTAACAAAAAGGAATAAAATTAATGCCACTTCACATGGCTTTACAAAAATTTGCTCTTGTAAATGTATTTTTATTTTTTGAGAAGATTGTTTGCTTTGTACAGCAACCTGTCAATGATGTGAAAATCTTAGATTTCTATATACTGTTCAGCTTAGTATCTGATAACATTCTGATCATGAATTAGCTCTTTGGAATATCAATAAAGCATGTAAGAAATTAAGTATTGACTGGATACCTGATAGATCTCAAATTATTGTCAACCTAAGGGGGATTTCACTGAATAGAATCTAAGGAGGATTTCACTGAATGGAATTGCTTCTACCAGAGTTCCACAGAGAAGGCAAAGGAGTTTGATGTTTTCAGCATTTCTGTCAATTATGTAGAAGAATAAATATAATTTTTCACTAGTGGGAAGCTTGGTGGACTGGCACAGAATAAAAAAAAAACATATTCAAAGGCCTGAGCAAGTAACTTGGAGTGAGAAACTTAAGATCCTTCATCAATTTACCTTATCAAAGGAAGAAATAACAAGAGAATGAGTACCTTCACAGGAAAATAATGTTGGATATATAATATATCATATATATATAATGTTGGATTCTTCTATCTAGTGAAGAAAAGTAAAACTAAATGTAAAGTATGGATGTTTAAGGAGGAAAAAATGAAATAAGAATCAAATTTTCAAGTACAAGGGGTTTGAATTAACCATTCAAAGGAATTGATGAATTCTCTCTCACAGAATCTTCAGTTAATCTTAGAAGGCTCTGGAAGATGTCATAGCTAAACACCTTTTGTTATAATACAGTGTGCTCAGTAATTTTATGAATCCATGATCCCAAATGAGCATCATTCTGAAAAATCTCAGGACAAAACCAATCCTATTCCTAAACCAGTGTCTTTTCTTTCCACTCAATTTCACATGATTTGGATTAATTTAAAAGTCATTAAAATTTCAGAGAATGAGTTATTTATTTTCTTGCAGAAAAGTCTATCTTTAATTTAGAACAACTTAAAGTTTCCATGTTTTGTGTTTGGTTCTACTTTAGAAAAGTCATTGATTTAAAACTTAATTTGATGTTAAAAGTATGTATCAATGAGTTAAAACTGTTATCAATTTTAAATCAGTCAGCTGTTAAAATAGGTATCAGTAAGTTTGAACAAGTCTCATCAAAGTGTTCACAGAAAGTGTTCCTGCACTTTGTTGGCTTTGCAGTTTGATTCTCTTTAAAACATTAAAAAAAAAAAAAAAAAAAAAAAAAAAAAAAAAAAAACCACAAAAACCCTTACTAAAAATTTCACTATAAACAACAAAAAAAAAAAAAATCCAA